>JAVHZZ010000003.1:376596448-376748948 GCA_036250195.1 Mixophyes australis
TAGTGTGCCCTGTAGTGTACCCTGTAGTGTGTCCTGTAGTGTGCCCTGTAGTGTACCCTGTAGTGTGTCCTGTAGTGTGCCTTGTAGTGTACGTGTGCCCTCTAGTGTGCCCTGTAGTGTGCCCTGTAGTGTACCCTGTAGTGTGTCCTGTAGTGTGTCTTGTAGTGTACGTGTGCCCTCTAGTGTGCCCTCTAGTGTACCCTGTAGTGTGTCCTGTAGTGTGCCTTGTAGTGTTTGTGTGCCCTCTAGTGTGCCATGTAGTGTGCCTTGTAGTGTTTGTGTGCCCTCTAGTGTGCCATGTAGTGTGCCCTGTAGTGTACCCTGTAGTGTGTCCTGTAGTGTGCCTTGTAGTGTACGTGTGCCCTGTAGTGTGCCCTGTAGTGTACCCTGTAGTGTGTCCTGTAGTGTGCCTTGTAGTGTACGTGTGCCCTCTAGTGTGCCCTGTAGTGTGCCCTGTAGTGTGCCCTGTAGTGTGTCCTGTAGTGTGCCTTGTAGTGTACGTGTGCCCTGTAGTGTACCCTGTAGTGTGCCCTGTAGTGTGTCCTGTAGTGTGCCTTGTAGTGTACGTGTGCCCTGTAGTGTACCCTCTAGTGTGCACTGTAGTGTGTCCTCTCGTGTACCCTCTAGAGTACCCTCTAGTGTGCCCTGTAGTGTGTCCTCTCGTGTACCCTCTAGAGTACCCTCTAGTGTACCCTCTAGTGTACCCTGTAGTGTGCCCTGTAGTGTACCCTCTAGTGTACCCTGTAGTGTGTCCTGTAGTGTACGTGTGCCCTGTAGTGTGCTCTGTAGTGTGCCCTGTAGTGTGCCCTGTAGTGTGCTCTGTAGTGTGCTCCTTAGTGTGCTCCGTAGTGTGCCCTATAGTGTGCTCTGTAGTGTGCCCTGTAGTGTGGAGAGGGGGCAGTGAGGGATAGGAGAGGGGGCAATGAGGGATAGGAGAGGGGGCAGTGAGGGATAGGAGAGGGGGCAATGAGGGATATGAGAGGGGGCAGTGAGGGATAAGGGAGGGGGCTATAATGGATAGGAGAGGGGGCAGTGAGGGATAGGAGAGGGGGCAGTGAGGGATAGGAGAGGGGGCAATAAGGGATAGGATAGGGGCAGTGAGGGATAGGAGAGGGGTCAGTTAGGGATAGGAGAGGGGGCAATGAGGGATAGGAGAGGGGGCAGTGAGGGAAAAGGGAGGGGGCTATAATGGATAGGAGAGGGGGCTATAATGGATAGGAGAGGGGGCAATGAGGGATAGGAGAGGGGGCAGTTAGGGATGGGAGAGGGGGTAGTGAGGGATAGGAGAGGGGCAGTTAGGGATAAAGGAGGGGGCTATAATGGATAGGAGAGGGGGCAATGAGGGATGGGAGAGGGGGCAGTGAGGGATAGGAGAGGGGGAAGTGAGGGATATGAGAGGGGGCAGTTAGGGATAAGGGAGGGGGCTATAATGGATAGGAGAGGGGCAGTTACAGATAAGGGAGGGGGCAATAATGAATAGGAAAGCAGACAATAATAGGATGCAAGTGGGGTAATGTAGGGGAATGAGGGAGGCAATGAGCACCAGAGGCAAAGCTCTGTACTTTTCCTACCACATATATAATGATTCGCTCTCAGATATCTTGCATTTACCCCTGAAAGTGTAGCTAGAAATATAATGCATCTCACACAAGCTGAGGCCACATTGCTGGACCCATTTGGCCTATTATGCTAACAGACAAGACGATGGCGGTCGCACCCAGATGACAGCAGCGTTACCCACCAACTGGTTGGAGCAGATATAACTTATTATACTGAATTATAGACTGAGAAGTAGCTGCTTCCCCTGCTCAGTCTATTGTGTCTCATCTGCAAATAAGAATTATCTGAGTTCTATTAAGGATTCGTTTTCATACTCGGTGCCGTTATATAAGACTTTCTCTTTCTACAGCAAATTCCGCCTCTCGTATTACCCTCACCGCCTGGGGTCCTTCACTGATCTCCTGCACGAGGCCTTTGGGGGACAATGTGAGCACAGGGTGTATGGAGATTTCCTGCCCTATACCCCAGGCCAAAAGAACGACCCGTGTTACTTCATACATGTGACCAAGAGGACAGCGTGAGACGGCGCCAAGAAATCCACATGAACGTGTCCAAAAACTGTCAGAACTGAATCATCAACTTTAATAACCTGTAATTGCTGCAGCTGAGGATCTCGCAATTGTTTTACTGGATCAATAAATCAGCTGCTACATTGTTAATTATCATTATAACTTCTTGTCACACCGTCTTCATTTATTACATTCTAAAACCGCCATTATCTGTACAGTTAGTGGTACATTTAGTTTTCTCCACAATTTACCATCTTCCA
The DNA here is from genome assembly GCA_036250195.1 of Mixophyes australis. Classification (NCBI taxonomy): domain Eukaryota; kingdom Metazoa; phylum Chordata; class Amphibia; order Anura; family Limnodynastidae; genus Mixophyes; species Mixophyes australis. The sequence continues at coordinate 376,598,778 of JAVHZZ010000003.1, forward strand.
CATTTATTTCAACATTTATTTTTAGTCTATGGTACAAATTTGTAGTCACAACATCTTTTCCACCAATTGTTAAAATAATTTCACTCATAGCAGATTGATCTGGAAAACTACTCGGAAGAATTGACCTTTAAATGTTTTTGTATTTTTTTTCCTTTTGTGTCGTGTTTTTTGTTCTGTTACTTTGGAGAATAATCCAAAATGTTCTCATGCTGTAAAGGATAAAAGTGGTGATATGTTGTTCTAATCGTTCAGCCAGTTAAGTGATTTTAGGAGCATTTTGACAAAGCACCAAAATAGACTTTTAAAAACCTTAAAACATTTTAAATAAGATAAATTTACATTTTTGCTTTAATAATTGAGATTTTATGATTCCACTTTCAGTTTACTCCACCTCTACAGATTATCCTGAAATCATTTACAGACATGGACACATTTGTTGGTATCATTCCATGAGAAAAGAAAAACCCATATTTTTCGCTGAAATAATTTGAAATTGACAAAAGTAATTGGCATCCATCATTGTTAAATTCCACATTTAATAGAAAGCAGACTTTGCATTTGAATTTTGTTTTAACATAATATCTTAAATAATAGTAGAAATGAAAATTAAATGGAAAAAATGATGGGATCCTGAACCTGATACTTTGTTCCACAACCTTTAGCTGCAGTTGCTGCCATGAATCTGTTTCTGCAGCTCTCAGACTTCTGCACTATTTTACTCTTCCTGAACAAACTGCTCCAGCTGTCTCGGTTTGATTGGTACCTTCTCCAGACTGTATGTTTCAGCTTTTTCCATAGATTCAGATCAGGGCTCATAGAAGGCCGCAGCAGAACAGTCCAATGTTTTATTCTTATTGTCACTCACCGGACCGTGAGTGCCTCTGCACTGGTGCGTGGTTCTCTATCCTTCCTGCCAGCGCCTGTCCTAAGCCGCGGCCGTCCACCATCTTGATGGACTGCGCATGCGCAGCATCCATGAACTTTTATGACCTTGCTTTTAACCTAATTGGTGGATCAGTCACCTCTCCCCATTTAAGGCACCTGTGGCCATTGTATCGTTGCCTGATCTTGAGTCTCATTCCCTGTGAGTCTCTGAAGGTGTCTCCTGTGTCCTGCTCATATCTTCAGTTTCCTGCTGGATTACCTGCTCTGCTCATCGGCGGTTCCCATACCCACTACTGACTCCTGTGTCCTGCTCATGTCTTCAGCTGTCTACTGGATTACCTGCTCTGCTCATCGGCGGTTCCCATACCCGTTACTGACTCCTGTGTCCTGCTAGTATCTTCAGTTTCCTGCTGGATTACCTGCTCTGCTCATCGGCGGTTCCCATACCCACTACTGACTCCTGTGTCCTGCTCGTGTCTTCAGCTGTCTACTGGATTACCTGCTCTACTCATCGGCGGTTCTCATACCCGTTACTGACTCCTGTGTCCTGCTAGTATCTTCAGTTTCCTGCTGGATTACCTGCTCTGCTCATCGGTGGTTCCCATACCCGCTACTGACTCCTGTGTCCTGCTCGTGTCTTCAGTTTCCTGCTGGATTACCTGCTCTGCTCATCGGCACTTCTCTTACCCGCTACTGACTCCTGTGTCCTGCTTGTGTCTTCAGCTGTCTGCTGGATTACCTGCTCTGCTCATCGGCGGTTCCCATACTCACTACCGACTCCTGTGTCCTGCTTGTGTCTTCAGCTGTCTGCTGGATTACCTGCTCTGCTCATCGGCGGTTCCCATACCCGCTACTGACTCCTGTGTCCTGCTTGTGTCTTCAGCTGTCTGTTGGATTACCTGCTCTGCTCATCGGCGGTTCCCATACCCGCTACCGACTCCTGTGTCCTGCTTGTGTCTTCAGCTGTCTGCTGGATTACCCGCTCTGCTCACCTGCGGTTCCCATACCCGCTACAGTATCTCAGATCTCCTGCTGTGCCTGCATATCCTCGTTGGACAAGCTTCTCTACTCAGCAGCGGTATCCATACCCGCTATAGACTATTAGCTGTGACGCTGCATATCTGTTTGGGACTAGCTCCTCTGCTCTCTAATTGTATTTATACAGTTATAGACTCTTATCACTACTCCACTTATCCGCACCTGGACAAGTCCTCACCTCCTCGCAGTGGTACAACTTGCTGTACGCAGACCACTGACTCTCCCGCTACCTACCTGCACCTGGACAAGTCTTCCCTTCACAGCAGTGGTACAACTTGCTATACGCAGACCACTGACTCTCCCGCTACCTACCTGCACCTGGACAAGTCTTCTCATCACAGCAGTGGTACAACTTGCTATACGCAGACCACTGACTCTCCCATTACCTACCTGCACCTGGACAAGTCTTCCCATCACAGCAGTGGTACAACTTGCTATCCGCAGACCACTGACTCTCCCGTTACCTCCCTTTACCTGTTCACGTCCACTCTGCTCTCCTTGGTTGAGACCTGCCTTTCCACTACAGCTGCAAGTCGCTGACTCTCCTACCAGTACAGCTGCAAGTCGCTGACTCTTCTAACAGTATAGCTGCAAGTCACTGACTTTCATCTATTCCATTGGCATTCTCTCTCCATCTGCTGTTATATCCGTTCCTACTATTCACCCTACTGCCAGAGGACCGCTGTGTAAACCCCGTCCCTCTGGTAAGCATTATCAACTGGTGAATCCTGGGCAGAACTCCTAGTGCCCGTGGCACTTATTCTTTCTTGGGTGCTTTTAGCTGTGTGTTTTGGGTCATTACCCTGTTGCAGGATCCATGACATCCGGGCAGTTTCACTCGAGAATACCTTAATAGTCATAACCGAGCCTCCTCCTTGTGTCACAGTGGGTATAGTGATCATTTCTTTGAAAGCTCTAATTTTTGCGTCTGTGGACATAGAGCTGATTTGTCAAACAGCTCCAGTTCTGATTCATCTCATCATTCTTCCAGAAGCATTGAGACTTGTCAACATGCATTTTAGCAAATTCCAGACATTTTTATGAGTTCTTTAAAAAGTGGAATCCTCCTGGATCTTCTTCCATAGAGCGCACTGTCACTGAAAAATCTTTGAATGGTGCGATCAGACACTGACCTACTCTGACCTTGGAGTTCAGCTTGTTGCTCATTGGAAGATTTCTTTGGCTCTTTTTCTACATTTATTGCTCTCCTTCTGTATAATCTGGGATGATTTTCCTCTTGTGGCTGCATCCAGGGAGGTTGGAAACCATCCCATGAACCTCCTAATAATATTTGCAACTGTTGTCACAGGAACATCAAGATGCTTGGAGATGGTCTTATAGCCTTAACCTTTAACATGCTTGTCTATAATTATCTTTCTTATCTCCTCAGACAACCCTCTACTTTACCTTCTCTGGTCCATGTTCAGTGTGGTGCACACGATGATACCAAACCGCAGAGTGACTATTTTATCCATTTCGATAGGCAGAATGTCTGATTCAGAAGATTGAAGACACATGTGATGCTAATTCAAGAAAGCAATTTGTTTGAAATATCACTACAATCAAACTATTGCTAATATTTTTTAAGGGTTACTGTCACGAACTAAGGATTGGATGGGACCACTTGCCAATGGCCATTGGTAACCCTTTCAGTGGTATGATATGTGCCATCTTAGAAAAGCGGTCTACCACGACCCAAATAGTATTATAGCCATGGCTGTCAGGTAGTTCAGAGATAAAATCCATGGTGATGCTTGTCCAAGGTGACTCCGGAACAGAAAGGGGAAGAAGAAGTTTGGCTTGGAGGTTGTCTTGAGACCTTGCGCTGGACACAAACATTGCAGGCTTGAATATATTTATGGATGTCCAAAGCCAAGAAATGCCACCAATAACTACGAGACAAAAGGGCCATGGTCTTCTTGATACCCACATGTACGAAAAAGTTGGAATTGTGAGCCAATTTAAGGACTTTGATATGAAGGTGAGCGTCAACAAAAGAACAACCGGGGGGGGTGGGGTTTTGACTGGCTGTTGGCTTGGTCAGAGCCAGGATCTTGAGTGGACTACTAATGGGCCAGACTTCTCCAGTTGGGCCGGAATCTAAACAATCGAAAGATCTTGAAAGTGCATCAGTCCCTCAATTTTTTGTCACAAGTATTATGCAAGAGAAAAGGCCACAAGGGAGGGGTGGGAGAATAAGGGAAATGTATGATAGAAAATGGATATGGATAAGTCGAAAAATTATGATATGCGCACTGGACATAAATGAGGAGCCTAATATCCTGTCCAAGCTGCTAGATATATAACAAGGTGATTCAAACTTGTTAGAGATATAAATTGAAAAGGATTTGTATCAAGCGCTAAGGACAGTCGGTAGGACATATACTGTATGTACTTGATATTCTCTCATTAAACAAATAGATATGATGTTTAAGGGGTGTGTTTAAATACTTTCAATAGCAAATCATATGGTTTTTAGACAGAGTGGACCAATTGGGACACCTTTCAACTGTGCCCTGCCAATCGATGCATCACATTTATGTTGATTTATTTGGTCTATGTTGATTATGTTCACATGCATATGTATCTTCCTTTTGTATCATATCTATTTGTTTAATGAGAGAATATCAAATAAAGTTTGTTTATTTTAACAGCTTGTCCACATAGAGTACATGTCCTACCGACTGTCCTTAGTGCTTGATATAAATCCTATTCAAGTACTACAAGTATATTGTAAAAACGGAATATGAAATCCAAATAGCGCTTCACTTTTAACAGCCGCCCGCTGGAATTCAAAGGGAATATACACAACTTCCCAACAATTCATAGACAAATTACAATAATATGAAGACCTACAGGCGCTTATAAATATTCTTTCTAAATAAATAATAAAGATAATACTTAAATTTGGTGATGACCACCCTCCGATTCTTATTTCTCACAAGTATTCATGTGATCATGGAACAGAGAAAAAAAGGACAATATAGTGTAATACAGTCCAATTAATATATATAACAAAAAATAAAAAATAAATAAATAATTCAATAGACAGAAGATCTTCTCTTATATGTAGACACCCCCTATGGTGGGGTACTCACAAGAGTCAGATGAAATATGGGCTCATCAAAAGATAACTTGTCTTTTCTTTTCACAAAGTCTCCATCCATGGGATATTTCCATTGACACGAATTTTAGATGTTTCACCAGCATAAAAAAGGAAATAAAATATCTCTAGTGTGATATTGCTTGGATAAAAAATTATTCATATAATCACAGAGATATATAGTATAAAAACAAAGTATATCTACTCATACCAGATAGATGAAATATTCAGGCAGTTGGTAGAGGTTCCACAAAGTTTCCAAACTGGTTCCCATGCAGAGTACACCAAACATAAACATCCATTCAGTGTAAGAGATATAAAAATCAGCAATAAACAAGCTCCAACATGTTTCGACCTGAACTGGTCTTTTTCATATTAAATGAGAGGTACAATGTAGAAAATGATATGAATAATTCAAATTTATTTAAAACATGAAATCTAAATATCAAAATGCACATTGTCAATGGGTCACCTGGAGGGGACCATGTACCTGCAGGACCACATGCAATATAATCTGCAAATCTGTTGTGAGTGAAATCCAGAATATGTCTCTACTCGTTTCATCATTGACTAACTTCATCAGGGAAACCTTGATGTTTAAGATGTGTGTTTAAATACTTTCAATAGCCAATCATATACCTTTCAAAGATTTTGCATGTTAAATATTCTACATGACAGATTTATTATTTTGCACATAAGTTAATACTGGCTGTTTTTGGTAGCTTATTTGCACACTGAAATTTAAAGGTCATATTTGTGTGCTCCATGAAAACGCAGCCAGTATTTAACTTGCAAAATAATAAACTAATATACACCCCTTGCATTGCAACATGGTTTTGTCTAGAAAATTTAAGTAAGAAAACTTAATTAAATTCTTGTATAAGTTCCTTAATGAATCAGGCCCCTAATTTTCTACGTATCCGGCTAGCATACTGTAGGCCGCAAGTGCATGTGATTAGATAGACTACTACTATGGAATCCCAAGTCATTCTGTCTTTGATCTTAAAGAAACCAAAAACAGAGACTGATTTGTCTGCACTCTCCAAAGGGTGGGGGAAAGGGATGGGAGTGCTGCCACTACCTCGTGTGAAGAGAAGCCTGTGCTTCACAAATTATAACATCCAAAAGTATACAAAGGAGGTGGGCGCAAGTGGTAAAGGGTAAATTGCATACACCAGGAGACAGACAATATACAATGAGTACAAAGTGCCAGACGTATAACCTACCCCACTCCTCTTGGGGAATATCACTTGTATGTAAAAGTACGGACTGAAGTGTTCAGATGGTACAATTCTCTCCCAATGTAGACAAGTATACTCAAATGATGTCTTAGGTCCTCCTCACCATGGATGTATCATATAAAGGAGAAGAAAGACAAGAAGGGAAAGCGCTCATAGTGTAAAAACGATAGCGCTATTTATTGGATAAAAGATTAAAAACACTCACATTGAGTATTAGCATATGTTCCTGTAAAGGTTTCTTTTCAATCTCCTTATATGCTCCCAGGATAGTGCGGTATTAATAAACCTCCGTTTCTCCGATGAACATGGCCGTCCTCAACATCAGAGAGCCGGTGAAGACTCTGTGACGTCAAGGGGGCGTGTTTCCTACGTGGATGGTTCTGATTGGCTCAACACGTTTCGTCACAGGTTGTGACTTCATCAGGGGTCTTTTACATACAAGTGATATTGCCCAAGAGGAGTGCGGTAGGACTATACATCTGGCACATTGAATTCATTGTATATTGTCTGTATCATGGTGTATGCAATTTACCCTTTCCCACTTGCACCCACCTCCTTTGTATACTTTTGATCTTAAAGGTCTGTGAATTGGCTTTCAATGTAATGGGTTTTTTTTTAGTGACTTATCTCCTCTCCATTCAAAGATGATATCAATGCATCTCCTCCAGAGGACCAAGTTTGCAACCAAGAAAGGATCTGCCCAGATGGATTCCTCCTCCTCCTATCTGCTCATAAGGAGGTTGGCATAACTTGGTGCAAACTTGGTCCCCACTGCAGTCCCTTGTACTTGTAGATAATAGACTTCCTCAACCCAATAATGAATGTGTGTAAGTATGAAACCTATACCACTAAAGATGAAGTCAATTTGTTCTTTTGGTAGCATTTTTTCTTTTACCAGAAAATGCCTAACACTATCCATCCCTTGTGTATGATCTACGTACGTGTATAAGGCCTAAACATCCCTGGTGACCAATGTAAAATGCTCTTCCCACTTTATCTGATCTGGAACCTTCAATATTTGGGTAGTATCCCTGATATAGGATTTCTGTTTTTGACAACTTCCTGTACAAACTGATCGATGTATTCTGACAGAGGGGAAGTAAGTGAGTTTATCCCAGAGATGATTGAGCATCCAGGTGGATTTGCTCGACCCTTACGCACTTTCGGAAAATAGTAAAAGACGGGTAACTTAAGATGTGTCACAGAGAGGAATCTAAATTTATTCTGTGCTAGTATTCCTTTATCCAAACCTGACCTTAGCAGGGTTTGCATTCCTTCCTTAAAATTGTTTACAGGTTTCCCAGGGAGTATCCTGTAAGTATCACTATCTTTCAATAGGTTGTTTGCTTTCTTCAAGTAATCCCTTTTATCCAGTATGACCAAGCCTTCCCCCTTGTCAGCTGCTTTTATAACCACTGGTTATTTGAAAGTTTCTCCAGGCTTTCCCTTTCTTTTTAGTTAGATTATTCCTGTGCTTCCCTTTACTTCCTGTCTTATCCAATGCTTGTAATTCATCATCCACCACATTCTGAAACACAGTTATGTAACTCCCTTTGACAAAAGTGGGATGAAAGATGGAGGAGGGTTTCAATTGTGTGTGTTTATAAATGGACACATGTGTATTTGATTGCACTGTCCTATCTTCCGTGGCAAAGTGCTTCTTAAGTGTCAAGTTGCATATGAATTTGTGTACGTCATTATAAGTATGAAACTTGTCTAGTTTGTTTTGAAGGGCAAACGTCCTTTTTGCAGTAGTGATAACTAACCCTCTGTTAGGGTTAAGGAGCTAAGATTGAAAATCCCCTTCATATCTGTATCTTGTATGTTGGACTGGCCCATCATTTCTTCTTGTTTTTTTGGGTTTCTTCCCTTCTCTCTTTCCTCATCTGATGAGACGTGTCTTCTTCTCTTTAATGTCACCGGTTGTTCCAGGGAGGTATTTTATATCTGTCTGAGTCCTACAAAATATTGGGATTAAGGTGGAGTGTCCTTACAGCTAGAACTGTAAAGAGTGGTGTCATCCTTGTTTAGCCGGAGATACAGAACCATACATGTACCAGTTTCATATATTGTTGGTAGGTTGAGTTTCTCATATATTTTTCTCATTTTTTGGGGGTTATACATCCCATTCTTTGCATGGGACTGGTGGATTCATTCTCCTGCCTGAAACCCTGTTTGTGATCATACTGATTCCTTTCAATTTTTTACTAGCTAGATTCTCAAGTACCCTGTAGTCATCATTTTCTTTAAATTGTTTCAATTTCCTGTATATTTTTTACATTTTTAAATCTAAACTGTTCAATTCACTCTGTCTTTGTTGAACTAATAGACTTATAAGAGATAAGTAACAATGGTCCAGCACCTTTTCCACAAATTCCTTACTATCAAAATTCTGGGTTGTATTTTTTACAATCCTAAGACCCCTAGATATGAGTGTGTTGTCCCTACCCAATGTCAGTGTGGTTGTGTCCCACCATAATTTTACTTCTGTGATGAGCATTTTCTCTAAAGGTAAAAATGTATCACAGAAATTCGTTTCATTAGCCTTGTGGCTATGATATTTAAGGATATAATAATGATTTGGTAGTCAGGGCTCTTTATTCCCTCAACATTAAAAAAGTGTCTGACATCTTGATATGTAAATATATTTTGGATAAGTGGTGCTGCACCAAAGAATATAAAGACAGAAACCAGGAGTTACAGAAAATAGTGAGATCCGTAGGGTGCTCATCAGGGAAAGGGGGGGGGGAGGGTTTGGGATGCTGCCACAGACCCTAATGGGGGTCTCTAAATTCCTCTAAGTACATAAAACCAAAAGTAATTTGCAAGGGAAAAGGCGCACAAGGGGGGGGGGGTGGAGAATGAGAGAAAATGGATATAGATAAGCACAACAAGTATTTTTAAATGAGAGGTACAATGTAGAAAGGGATATCAATAATTCAGTAATTCAAAATTCCTGATGAAGTTATCCAATGAGGAAACGAGTAGAGACTCATTCTGGATTTCACTCACAATGGATTTGCAGATTATATTGCATGTGGTTCTGCAGTTGCATCATCCCCTCCAGGTGACCCATTGACAATGTGCATTTTAATATTTAGGTTTCATGTTTCAACTTCGTTTGAATTATTGATGTCACTTTCTACATTGAACTGAGGAAGAATTAGGAACTTAATCCACTTCACGTGAAGAGGTCCTACCTGCAACCGAACTGGACAGGTGACACAGATAATGGAACCGTTGGAGACCTGATTATCATCATCTACAGTCTGTGCTAGAGGATGCTGCAAGGGATGAGCAGAGAGAAGGAACTTGGTAACCAGAAAAGCAGAAATAAAGTTCCCGGCAGAGTCCACAAGCGCACCTAACTGGAGGGGACCATCTGGGTGACTGGCATCGTATTCCTTCATCGGGCAGGGAGTAAGAGTCTTGGATCCTAGAATGACCCCTCTGTCATTGCCTAGGAGGTGGCATTTTCTGGGCCTCTTGGGTAGGTAAATAACAAATGGCCAGCCGTCCACAGTATAGACAGAGATGGTTCTTAATACGTCGATCTCGCTCTTCTTGAGAAAGGGGAGAGCGGCCAATCTGCATAGGTTCTTCAGTAGCCAGTGCAGGGAACTGAAAGCGAGGTGCCAACTGAGGAAATGAACGTCAGCCCCTATCCCACTCTTGAGTGCGTTCCTTATGGTGGATATCCACCTTAATGCAGAGGGAAACCAGGTCATCAAGACTTGCGGGTAGATCGCGTGAGGCCAAATTGTCCTTAATGCAGTCAGATAGACTTTGCCAGAAGGTGGCTACCAGAACCTTATTCCACTTATGTTCAGAAGTCGAGATCCGGAACTGTACTGAGTACTGTACTGCTGAGAGTGACCCTTGATGGAGGGCCAGGAGACTAGAAACTTTTAAAGAAGAACTGCGTCATCTAGCTCCCAAAGAGGAGTGGCCCAGGCAAGGGCCTGGCCGGTGAGAAGAGAGATGATACAGGCCACCTTGGTTCTCTCAGTAGCAAAGTTCTCAGGAGCTAACTTCAATTGAATGGCTCATTGGTTCAAAAAACCTCAACATTTTTTCAGGTCGCCATCATACTTTTCCTGGGCAGGTTTACAAAGACCACTAGAACAGGCAGGGCTTGTGGGAGGAGAGGAAACTGTTGGTGTTGTTTACCATGTGGATAAAAAACCTTGGAGAGAATTCAACTGGGAGACTACTCCTTGAATGCACGGTAAGAGCCGCGTTTGGTTGGATTCCTGCTAAGCTACGCGCTGGGTCAAGTGGATCAGGAGATCTTGAGCAGAGGATTCACCTTGTCCATCAATGGTGTCAGAGTATACTGTCATGAACTGAGGATTAGATGGGGCCATTTTCTGGGCTTATTGCAACTGAACAAGGAGGTGAAGAGTCTAACACACCCTTGGTATTCACCAGGGACCCCTGCAAAGGAGTATGGACTTGGTTGCAAGGGTACAGAGGTTGCGGTTCTCTGAAAGCCAGCGAAGTGGTGGGTGAAGTTAGAGGAGTCAAGCGATTGGGGTCAGAACCATTCAGGCAGTGAAGTACAGGAGATGTCCAAAGATTGTCCAGGGAGTCAAAACCAGAGAGATCCGAAATAGTGATTAGAATTTCTGCCTTACAGCACTGTGGTCATGAGTTCGATTCCCGACCATGGCCTTATCTGTGTGGAGTTTGTATGTTCTCCCCGTGTTTGCGTGGGTTTCCTCCGGGTGGTCCGGTTTCCTCCCACACTCCAAAAACATAATTGTCTGCTAACAAAAAAATTACCCTGTCTGTCTGTGTGTGTTAGGGAATTTAGACTGTAAGCTCCAATGGGGCAGGGACTGATGTGAGTGAGTTCTCTGTACAGCGCTGTGGAATTAGTGGCGCTATATAAATAAATGGTGATGATGATGATGATGATAAGTCAGGAACAAGATGGGTTGGAGTCAAAGGTACACAGAAACAGGGAAGCAGGATACAGGTAAGTGGAACAGGCAGAGAACACGCTGGAGCTAGGTTTGACCTAATACTATTTATAGGTGGAGAGAGGCCTGATTGGCCAGTAGCGAATTCAGCCGGTCGGTATGTCACAGACCGCATAGCGAACGGGATGCAGTGCCTGCTACGCATGTGCCCACTATGTGCCGGACTGAAAAGAGAAGTGTCTTGCTGCCTAGTGAGCGGGACGTGCCTGGCAGGAAGAGGCAGACGGACGTCCACGGCACACGGAGAAAGTACCAAGACAGGTACCAACAAATCTATCCAGCCAATTTTAGAATATCTTTGGAGAATAAACAATAATTTAACACTGTTTTTCACTCTTTCTTTGCTTTATTCTACAACATACCAAAGCCATACAAGTATACATGAGACAATATATTTTCTTTACATCATTTTCAGGAGGAAGGAAGTATTGATTCAATAGGCTGTAAGGGTACCAATACATTTGTTCACGTCTGTATGTGTCTGATCTCTCACATAAAACACACTACAGTGGCTGGTTACTTCTGGCCAGGGCCTGATCAACCACTAGGCTGATCAGGCTGCAGCCTGGGGCGCTGAGTCCTGGGGGGCGCAGCGCGGCAGAATTGCAAGATGTTTTCTTTCTTTTTTTCCTTCAAATGCCTGCGATCAGCTTCTTTCTCCTCTAATGGGGTCGTCCCTGTCCTCAAGGGGGCGGTCCCGCATGCTCCTGTACCCAATCATGCAGCCAACAGCATTGGACGCTGTTAGCTGCGCTGTCAGTGTGGCTGCAGTTTATTGCTTAGTGTGGTCACGTGAGATCTCACATCTCACGTGACCACACTAATCACAGAGAGCGCCCGCAGTGACAGTGCAGCTAACAGCGTCGGATGCTGTTAGCTGCATGTGCAGATGACAGGAGCTCCGGCATCTGGAGAGAGGAGGAATAGAAGACAGCAAGGTAAGTGCAGCTTGTTAAATATCGGGGGGGGGGGGGGAGAGATGACTGGGGGGATTAATGAACCGGCTAATGGGGGAGAGGCTTATAAATTGGATATGGGGGGATTAATGAACTGGCTAGTATGGATTAGATAGGGGGGATTAATGGAGTGAAAATGGGGAGGTAATTAACTGGCTAGAGGTGGGGTTTATGAATTGGGTGGGGGGGTTATGAATTGGATAGGGAGGGTTAATGAATTGGATAGGGGGGATTAATGAAATGGCAATAGGGAGGTAATGAACTGGCTAGAGGGGGGTTAATAAATTGGATAGGGGGGGTCATAAACTGTCTGGTGCGGGTTGATAAAAATGAAGGGGGATGAATTGGCTGGTGGGGGAGGTGATGAAATAGCTTGCGGGGGGCAGGATCTCTGTATTGTGTGGCGGTGATGTGGGTGCTGACTGTGGTTTCAACGGTCACTAGAATACTAAATACTAAATAGACAGGGCTGGTAGATGTTACTATATGAGTGTAAATAATTTTTATATATTTTATTGTCTGACTGTACTAGGGGGTTGTTTTGTATCATTCAGGGTTTGTTAAAATGTTGCACTATAACACAATTTTTGCACATTTTAAATACAGGACTCCCAAGTTTTCAGAAGCCAACGGCCAACGCTCCAAGAACAAGCAAAAGAGAACACCAGGTAGTCTACACTACAAGATCAGGTAAGAGAGGAAGTGCATAATAAAGTGTGTTTTATGTATTAATTAATGTTTTACAATTATATATATATATGTGTGTGTGTGTGTGTGTGTGTGTGTGTGTGTGTGTGTGTGTGTGTGTGTGTGTGTGTATATGTATACGCACATTGGTGGGGGGGGGGGGCGGCAACCAGTGTAGTAGCCTAGGGCGGCTGTGACCCTTAATCAGGCCCTGCTTCTGGCTTCTCCAGTCTGGTAGTGGTGTTGCTGGAAGCTGTATGTAGTCCTCCATTGTCCTGTGAGCTGACACATGTCCTGCTTGTGCACTGATGAAGCGTAAGAAGCATTCATGGAACCATGAAATATTCAACAAATGAAGTTTGGAATTCTGGTAACACTTGTGTTCAGCAGAATTCTGTCTGTGCGCTCAAAGCAGCCACGTTCATGTGTGCCAGCAGGTATGTGACAACAACATCACAAACCACTTGTATTGAGTATATTATAAAATTATAATACATTCACATACACTAAGAGAGTACAGCCTACAATTTATGGGGAGCAAAGACAATTGTATGGTCCAAGGCACAGTCCTCTAACAAACCGACATAGGGGTGGTCTCAGGACCTTCCCTATTCCAGGGTTCCCCAAAATCATCCCAGAACTTTACATGTATAAAAATCAGTGAAAGGACATTATATGAGACCTAATAATTCCCAGAGATGCTTTCATTTGCTTTTTGTTTACCGTTTTGGATTTACTCTATTATGTTGACACATATATATATACTGTATATCATCATCATCACCATCTATTTATATAGCGCCACTAATTCCACAGCGCTGTACAGAGAACTCACATCAGTCCCTGCCCCATTGGAGCTTACAGTCTAAATTCCCTAACACACACATACAGACAGAAAGACACACAGATTAGGATCAATTTGTTAGCAGCCAATTAACCTACCACTATGTTCTTGGAGTGTGGGAGGAAACCGGAGCACCCGGAGGAAACTGACGCAAACACGGGGAGAACATACAAACTCCACACAGATAAGGACATGGTCAGGAATTGAACTCATGACCCCAGTGCTGTTAGGCAGAAGTGCTAACCACTGAGCCATCAGGGTCACAGCCACCATGTGGTCTTAAAGCATAATCCACTTTTCTGAATGGTAGTGAAGGCCCCCTGTATAATAATAATGAAAAAATCTCTGAATCCCAGTATCTGCCGATAATCTGTTGTCATGTGAAGTGTGTAAATACCCGGCGCCGGAGACCGAACTAGTGACCTGTGGACCCCGATGCAGGGAAGCGGGAAGGAGGGAACCTGGCCCACAGCTCACTATCAGTCACACAGCAATGTTGGTCAGAGGGTTGTTGTCTTGTGTTAGCTGTGTAGAGGGTGGTAATAGGGTAACCTAGGGAGATTAAGATGATGGTTGAGGAATACTATAAGCTTGTCTGAAGAGGTGGGTTTTCAGTGAACGCTTGAAGGTTTGAAGACTAGAGGAAAGTCTTATTGTGCGTGGGAGGGAATTCCACAGAGTGGGTGCAGCCCGAAAAAAGTCCTGTGACCGGGAATGGGAGGAAGTGATGAGAGTGGAGGAGAGACGCAGATCTTGTGCAGAACGGATGTGTCGAGTAGGGAGATATTTTGAGACAAGTGATTAGATGTATGTTGGTGCAATTTTGTTGATGGCCTTGTAGGTTAGTAGAAGATTTTTATATTGGATTCGTTGAAATACAGGCAGCCAATGTAGAGACTGACAGAGTGGCTCAGCAGATGTAAAACGGTTTGCAAGGAAATTCAATCTAGCCGCTGCATACAAAATAGATTGTATGGGTTCAAGTCTGATTTTGGGAAGACCAGTAAGGAGGGAATTGCAATAGTCGATGCGGGAGATGATGAGCGCATGAATTAATGTTTTTGTGGTGTCTTGTGTCAGATATGTGCGTATTCTTGAAATGTTCTTTAGATGTATGTAACATGATTTAGATATAGAGTTGATGTGGGGAATAAACGACAGTTGTGAATCAAGGATTACACCTAGGCAACGAGCTTCTGTTTTTGGGTGTGAATATTATTAATTCAGTTTTAGAAAGATTGAGTTTGTGAGAAGACATCCAAGATGAAATGGCAGAAAGACAGTGAGTTACATGAGACAACACAGATGGTGAAAGATCAGGAGAGGATAGATAGATTTGTGTATCATCCGCAAAGAGATGATACTGAAATCCAAAGGAGCTTATTAGTTTCCCTAGAGAAGTGGTGTAGATAGAGAACAGCAGAGGACCTAGGACTGAGCCTTGTGGTCTCCAACTGATAAAGGAGACCCCCTTATCTCCATGGGACCCGATGCAGGGCACCTGCTGCACCAATGTTAGTTCCACCACTGCTCAGCACCCAGTCTGTCTGTAAGTCCATAAACTCTCAGGACAAGCAAAGTATCTGGACACAATATTCAGGTTCTTGATGTCATTGCAGATCCCAGTGCTACTTTCTCGTTCCTGCATATTATATGTATTATCTTCTCTGTAACAGCTGATAGATGGATCTTTCTCATAGGATCAACAGACAAAGCCATGATTTGTTGCTACTGTAATTGTTCATTTAAAAAGTGTCCATGTTACGATTCCTAGTAAACTCAGCAAGCAGCCACGGAAGTATAATACAAATGTCTTTATTCCAGTAAAATATATAAGCAAGGATTCAGTTCCAGGAACATGCAGGTTTTCATAAACAGGTATTACTCCCAACAAACATGAACAGGTGTGGCTGTAGGTACACAGAAATAACAGGTTCCACAAAATGCTAATATAGTTTGAAAGCATTGATAAGAAGGGTGAGTTACCCAATTCCAGGATGCAAAAGTCTTGTCCAGGAAGCAAACAGAGTCCAGGCAAAGTAAATGTCACAAGCAAACTTGCATAGTCCGGTAATCAGGCCAAGGTCTAAGGTAACGAGAGGTCAAGCAGTATCCAGTATTCAGGCAAGGTTCGGGGTCACGAGCAGACAACCATAAATGGTAAACGGGCCAAGGTCACAACGGCAGATCAAATATCAGCAGAATCAAACTGGAACAGGGGGCACACAAGCAGCAGCCAGGTATACAAGGATGAACTGCACAGAGCACAGCTTGATGCAGATATTTAAAGCAGTGCGACAGGTGCAGTTCTAATTAGGCATAATGCAAGGTGATTAACTCCTTCATGCATGTAGAAAAGTTCAGAAACAGAACAGCAGCACCTCTGGTGGTATAAGGTACTGCTGCTAGATACAAATAACAGGCAGAGTTGTAACAGTCCAGAGCTCTATACAAACTGGTACGTCAATGGCATTAAAACAATTATTTTGCCATTTAACATGAGCAACAATAGGAATGAAAATCCTGCTTGAATTTACAATCTAAAATGATAGAAAATGCTACAGAATTGGCATAAATTGGGAAAGTGATAAGAAAATGTTTGGACATAACAGGTGAATGATTATCAGAGTTATATCCTTGTCTAAAGAGATTAGTGCTCATGAGGAGAAAGGTTCCAGACAATCTGTGCAGCACGAGAGAAGCTCTCGTAGTAAGAGATAACAGAGGTGCTCAGTGAAGAAGACACAAGGAGTCATTGTGTAGAGTGGGAGGTGCCGGAATCTTACATTGGGGAAAAGATCTAAAAAGGTGGAAGATTGCAGATGACTTTGTAGGTTAAGGGCAGGAACCGTGTACATATGATGTATAGACACTGATATAGATTAGTAGCTCTTGAAGTGGAAAAGGAGAGATGTATACAAAAACAATTAGAAAAAGTATGTGGTAGTGACTTTGGATTTAGCAGTAAGGGCTCTTTCTCGGGAGTCATGAGAGCATAAACAAGATTCCTGGTAGGACATTATAGGGTAGGTAGTTTGACAACTCTGAATACTGTACCTTACATGAGAAGGAGAGAAGTGGGAATGACAAATGGCTGAAGTGGGTAAAAGAGGGATTTGGTGGGAGGATTGCGGAATATTGGGTGGGCAGTGGGTGGCTATATATTAAAATAATGTCTAATATTTATAACATTCTCTTTGAAGTAGGTGGAATATCTGGCACAAGGGAGGAGAGGGATTGTGAAGTAGAAAGTGCTGAAGTCTGTCTGGGCTGGAGGGATTGTAGAGATAAGACTGTTTTTCACTAGAGATGCCATCCCTAAAGTCTTGTAAGTCCTCTGGTGTTTCCCCCTCAAAGTTCTGCCATGCAGGGTGTTAGACAAGCGTGGGCCATATGAGTTGAACATCAGCTTCCGACCATAGCTAGAAGAACCTTCACATTAATCTCTCTGTGGTTTTCCCAGATCAGGCAACGTGGCCTCAATTTTTCCAACTATCTCACCCTCAGGGTTATGATGAAAGGTGTATTAACTTTAGAACATCTCAGATAATATTAGGGAAATCCCTCCCCAGGATGCAGTAATGAGGGGACTATGTCTACATGACCAGGGTACATATGACGGGTGTTTCTGCTAGACTAATGTCTTGTCAGATTGTCCTGCAATAATCTATCTTCCCATTATAGTTCAATTTTAGTGGTATTAAGTATCAACATAGTAACTAAAGTGCAGTTCATCTAAAACAATCCTACTCCATCTGCATATCCATTGTCCCAAGTTCTAGTTGGACAGTGGTCTGCGGCTGCCTGGCTGGCCTCATCTTCGGAGAGGTAATGAGGCTGTTCCCAACATAGAGAGAGAGAGATGAAACCCCTGTCTGAGAACCCAAACCTTTCACAGGAGTGGCCTTTACTGTGGGGTAAAGGAACAGAATTGTGAGAGGGTTGGTGGAACATAACATAGTTCATTGCAAATAAACCTCATGTAGCCGCTACTAACCAATCAGAATGGCTTTCTCATACTCTGACCAATCAGAGTGAAGCTGCTGTATTGATCAGTGTGAAGATACTGGGTCTATCTGGCCAATCATACCCACTTCACGCTGGCTTGCCGCCCTGGGGTGCCTTACTATGCCAGGGAAGCCTACCCAGAACCTTCTAGGGTTTCTATAGTCACTCAGACAAATGCAGTTAGAAAGGTACAACAGTACATTTATTGTGAAAAAAACAATCACTAGAATTCTATATACAAATAGTAAATAAATGCCAGGCAGGTTCACCACATTATCTGTCCCTTACCCCACTAGTTTAAGGAGTCACAGTCTCCAGCAGGTCCTGACATGCTGAATCCCAAACGCTGGAATATATTTGTTTACCAGGCAGGCATGTGGCTGTATATGTTGTATATACTGGGATACATTTATATACTGGGCAGGAATGTGGCTGTATACGTTGTATATACTGGGATACATTTATATACCGGGCAGGAATGTGGCTGTATACATTGTATATACTGGGATACATTTATATACCGGGCAGGAATGTGGCTGTATACGTTGTATATACTGGGATACATTTATATACCGGGCAGGAATGTGGCTGTATACATTGTATATACTGGGATACATTTATATACTGGGCAGGAATGTGGCTGTATACGTTGTATATACTGGGATACATTTATATACCGGGCAGGAATGTGGCTGTATACATTGTATATACTGGGATACATTTATATACCGGGCAGGAATGTGGCTGTATACGTTGTATATACTGGGATACATTTATAAACTGGGCAGGAATGTGGCTGTATACGTTGTATATACTGGGATACATTTATAAACTGGGCAGGAATGTGGCTGTATACATTGTATATACTGGGATACATTTATATACCGGGCAGGAATGTGGCTGTATACGTTGTATATACTGGGATACATTTATATACTGGGCAGGAATGTGGCTGTATACATTGTATATACTGGGATACATTTATATACCGGGCAGGAATGTGGCTGTATACGTTGTATATACTGGGATACATTTATATACTGGGCAGGAATGTGGCTGTATACGTTGTATATACTGGGATACATTTATATACCGGGCAGGAATGTGGCTGTATACGTTGTATATACTGGGATACATTTATAAACTGGGCAGGAATGTGGCTGTATACGTTGTATATACTGGGATACATTTATAAACTGGGCAGGAATGTGGCTGTATACATTGTATATACTGGGATACATTTATATACCGGGCAGGAATGTGGCTGTATACGTTGTATATACTGGGATACATTTATATACTGGGCAGGAATGTGGCTGTATACATTGTATATACTGGGATACATTTATATACCGGGCAGGAATGTGGCTGTATACGTTGTATATACTGGGATACATTTATATACTGGGCAGGAATGTGGCTGTATACGTTGTATATACTGGGATACATTTATATACTGGGCAGGAATGTGGCTGTATACATTGTATATACTGGGATACATTTATATACCGGGCAGGAATGTGGCTGTATACATTGTATATACTGGGATACATTTATATACCGGGCAGGAATGTGGCTGTATACATTGTATATACTGGGATACATTTATATACCGGGCAGGAATGTGGCTGTATACGTTGTATATACTGGGATACATTTATATACCAGGCAGGAATGTGGCTGTATACGTTGTATATACTGGGATACATTTATAAACTGGGCAGGAATGTGGCTGTATACATTGTATATACTGGGATACATTTATATACCGGGCAGGAATGTGGCTGTATACATTGTATATACTGGGATACATTTATATACTGGGCAGGAATGTGGCTGTATACATTGTATATACTGGGATACATTTATATACCGGGCAGGAATGTGGCTGTATACGTTGTATATACTGGGATACATTTATATACCGGGCAGGAATGTGGCTGTATACGTTGTATATACTGGGATACATTTATATACCGGGCAGGAATGTGGCTGTATACATTGTATATACTGGGATACATTTATATACTGGGCAGGAATGTGGCTGTATACATTGTGTATACTGGGATACATTTATATACCGGGCAGGAATGTGGCTGTATACATTGTATATACTGGGATACATTTATATACCGGGCAGGAATGTGGCTGTATACATTGTATATACTGGGATACATTTATATACCGGGCAGGCATGTGGCTGTATACGTTGTATATACTGGGATACATTAATATATTGGGCAGGAATGTGGCTGTATACGTTGTATATACTGGGATACATTTATATACCGGGCAGGAATGTGGCTGTATACATTGTATATACTGGGATACATTTATATACCGGGCAGGAATGTGGCTGTATACATTGTATATACTGGGACACACAGTACGTCTGCAGGGGACACCGCTGGGATTGGTTTGGGGTAGTGCTGAGTGGACAGCCGGCTGAGGTCCTGACCTGTGTCATTGTGCAGCTGAAGCTTCTAGTGACAGAACTGAGCGATGAGGATCAGAGAAGGCCGGCAGCAAGGACAGGAATCCAATGTGCGGATCCAATTGGTGAGTGTTACCCCCAGGCACAGACCTGGGTCATTACTCACAGTGTGTTGTATAATGTTGTGTATTTACCAGTAATAGACACATATTTTACATAAAATCAATTTAGTAATCAGTATTGGGGATTCAGTCTTTACATTTCCAAAGTATTAAGTGGTTAAAATGAATTTTACATTCTGTAATTACTAAAAAACATAAATTTTATATATAATCAGCGTATTAATTAGTGATAGAAATACAATTTATATATTGTCAGCGTATTAATTGGTGATAAGAAAAATTTGATGTAATGTCAGCGCATGAATCATTAATAGAAATACATTGTAGGTGATTTTAGGTTAAATAGTATTGTGTACCAGTGTGAGTAGTATAGGTGGGAGTAGGTGTGAGGGTGTACCAGTGTGAGTAGTATAGGTGGGAGTAGGGTAGGTGTGAGGGTGTACCAGTGTGAGTAGTATAGGTGGGAGTAGGGTAGGTGTGAGGGTGTACCTGTGTGAGTAGTATAGGTGGGGGTAGGTGTGAGGGTGTACCAGTGTGAGTAGTATAGGTGGGAGTAGGGTAGGTGTGAGGGTGTACCTGTGTGAGTAGTATAGGTGGGAGTAGGGTAGGTGTGAGGGTGTACCAGTGTGAGTAGTATAGGTGGGAGTAGGGTAGGTGTGAGGGTGTAACAGTGTGAGTAGTATAGGTGGGGGTAGGTGTGAGGGTGTACCAGTGTGAGTAGTATAGGTGGGAGTAGGGTAGGTGTGAGGGTGTACCAGTGTGAGTAGTATAGGTGGGAGTAGGGTAGGTGTGAGGGTGTACCTGTGTGAGTAGTATAGGTGGGAGTAGGTGTGAGGGTGTACCAGTGTGAGTAGTATAGGTGGGAGTAGGGTAGGTGTGAGGGTGTACCTGTGTGAGTAGTATAGGTGGGGGTAGGTGTGAGGGTGTACCAGTGTGAGTAGTATAGGTGGGAGTAGGGTAGGTGTGAGGGTGTACCTGTGTGAGTAGTATAGGTGGGAGTAGGGTAGGTGTGAGGGTGTACCAGTGTGAGTAGTATAGGTGGGAGTAGGGTAGGTGTGAGGATGTACCTGTGTGAGTAGTATAGGTGGGAGTAGGGTAGGTGTGAGGGTGTACCTGTGTGAGTAGTATAGGTGGGAGTAGGGTAGGTGTGAGGGTGTACCTGTGTGAGTAGTATAGGTGGGAGTAGGGTAGATGTGAGGATGTACCTGTGTGAGTAGTATAGGTGGGAGTAGGGTAGGTGTGAGGGTGTACCAGTGTGAGTAGTATAGGTGGGAGTAGGGTAGGTGTGAGGGTGTACCTGTGTGAGTAGTATAGGTGGGAGTAGGGTAGGTGTGAGGGTGTACCTGTGTGAGTAGTATAGGTGGGAGTAGGGTAGGTGTGAGGGTGTACCTGTGTGAGTAGTATAGGTGGGAGTAGGGTAGGTGTGCGGGTGTACCAGTGTGAGTAGTATAGGGGGAGTAGGGTAGGTGTGGGGGTGTACCAGTGTGAGTAGTATAGGTGGGAGTAGGGTAGGTGTGCGGGTGTACCAGTGTGAGTAGTATAGGTGGGAGTAGGGTAGGTGTGAGGGTGTACCAGTGTGAGTAGTATAGGTGGGAGTAGGGTAGGTGTGAGGGTGTACCAGTGTGAGTAGTATAGGGGGAGTAGGGTAGGTGTGAGGGTGTACCAGTGTGAGTAGTATAGGTGGGAGTAGGGTAGGTGTGAGGGTGTAACAGTGTGAGTAGTATAGGTGGGGGTAGGTGTGAGGGTGTACCAGTGTGAGTAGTATAGGTGGGAGTAGGGTAGGTGTGAGGATGTACCTGTGTGAGTAGTATAGGTGGGAGTAGGGTAGGTGTGAGGGTGTACCAGTGTGAGTAGTATAAGTGGGAGTAGGGTAGGTGTGAGGGTGTACCAGTGTGAGTAGTATAGGTGGGAGTAGGGTAGGTGTGAGGGTGTACCAGTGTGAGTAGTATAGGGGGAGTAGGGTAGGTGTGAGGGTGTACCAGTGTGAGTAGTATAGGTGGGAGTAGGGTAGGTGTGAGGGTGTACCAGTGTGAGTAGTATAGGTGGGAGTAGGGTAGGTGTGAGGGTGTACCAGTGTGAGTAGTATAGGTGGGAGTAGCGTAGGTGTGAGGATGTACATGTGTGAGTAGTATAGGTGGGAGTAGGGTAGGTGTGAGGATGTACCTGTGTGAGTAGTATAGGTGGGAGTAGGGTAGGTGTGAGGGTGTACCAGTGTGCGTAGTATAGGTGGGAGTAGGGTAGGTGTGGGGGTGTACCAGTGTGCGTAGTATAGGTGGGAGTAGGGTAGGTGTGGGGGTGTACCAGTGTGAGTAGTATAGGTGGTAGTAGGGTAGGTGTGAGGGTGTACCAGTGTGAGTAGTATAGGTGTGAGTAGGGTAGGTGTGAGGGTGTACCAGTGTGAGTAGTATAGGTGGGAGTAGGGTAGGTGTGAGGGTGTACCTGTGTGAGTAGTATAGGTGGGAGTAGGGTAGGTGTGAGGATGTACCTGTGTGAGTAGTATAGGTGGGAGTAGGGTAGGTGTGAGGGTGTACCTGTGTGAGTAGTATAGGTGGGAGTAGGGTAGGTGTGAGGGTGTACCTGTGTGAGTAGTATAGGTGGGAGTAGGGTAGGTGTGAGGATGTACCTGTGTGAGTAGTATAGGTGGGAGTAGGGTAGGTGTGAGGGTGTACCTGTGTGAGTAGTATAGGTGGGAGTAGGGTAGGTGTGAGGGTGTACCAGTGTGAGTAGTATAGGTGGGAGTAGGGTAGGTGTGAGGGTGTACCAGTGTGAGCAGTATAGGGGGAGTAGGGTAGGTGTGAGGGTGTACCAGTGTGAGTAGTATAGGTGGGAGTAGGGTAGGTGTGAGGGTGTACCAGTGTGAGTAGTATAGGTGGGAGGAGGGTAGGTGTGAGGGTGTACCAGTGTGAGTAGTATAGGTGGGAGTAGGGTAGGTGTGAGGATGTACCTGTGTGAGTAGTATAGGTGGGAGTAGGGTAGGTGTGAGGGTGTACCAGTGTGAGTAGTATAGGTGGGAGTAGGGTAGGTGTGAGGGTGTACCTGTGTGAGTAGTATAGGTGGGAGTAGGGTAGGTGTGAGGGTGTACCAGTGTGAGTAGTATAGGTGGGAGTAGGGTAGGTGTGAGGATGTACCTGTGTGAGTAGTATAGGTGGGAGTAGGGTAGGTGTGAGGGTGTACCTGTGTGAGTAGTATAGGTGGGAGTAGGGTAGGTGTGAGGGTGTACCAGTGTGAGTAGTATAGGTGGGAGTAGGGTAGGTGTGAGGATGTACCTGTGTGAGTAGTATAGGTGGGAGTAGGGTAGGTGTGAGGGTGTACCAGTGTGCGTAGTATAGGTGGGAGTAGGGTAGGTGTGGGGGTGTACCAGTGTGCGTAGTATAGGTGGGAGTAGGGTAGGTGTGGGGGTGTACCAGTGTGAGTAGTATAGGTGGTAGTAGGGTAGGTGTGAGGGTGTACCAGTGTGAGTAGTATAGGTGGGAGTAGGGTAGGTGTGAGGGTGTACCAGTGTGAGTAGTATAGGTGGGAGTAGGGTAGGTGTGAGGGTGTACCAGTGTGAGTAGTATAGGTGGGAGTAGGGTAGGTGTGAGGGTGTACCAGTGTGAGTAGTATAGGTGGGAGTAGGGTAGGTGTGGGGGTGTACCAGTGTGAGTATTATAGGAGGGAGTAGGGTAGGTGCGAGGGTGTACCAGTGTGAGTAGTATAGGTGGGAGTAGGGTAGGTGTAAGGATGTACCAGTGTGAGTAGTATAGGTGGGAGTAGGGTAGGTGTGACTATGTACCTGTGTGAGTAGTATAGGTGGGAGTAGGGAAGGTGTGAGGGTGTACCTGTGTGAGTAGTATAGGTGGGAGTAGGGTAGGTGTGAGGATGTACCTGTGTGAGTAGTATAGGTGGGAGTAGGGTAGGTGTGAGGGTGTACCTGTGTGAGTAGTATAGGTGGGAGTAGGGTAGGTGTGAGGGTGTACCAGTGTGAGTAGTATAGGTGGGAGCAGGGTAGGTGTGAGGGTGTACCAGTGTGAGTAGCATAGGTGGGAATAGGGTAGGTGTGAGGATGTACCTGTGTGAGTAGTATAGGTGGGAGTAGGGTAGGTGTGACTATGTACCTGTGTGAGTAGTATAGGTGGGAGTAGGGTAGGTGTGAGGATGTACCTGTGTGAGTAGTATAGGTGGGAGTAGGGTAGGTGTGAGGATGTACCTGTGTGAGTAGTATAGGTGGGAGTAGGGTAGGTGTGAGGGTGTACTAGTGTGAGTAGTACAGGTGGGAGTAGGGTCGGTGTGAGGGTGTACCAGTGTGAGTAGTATAGGTGGGAGTAGGGTAGGTGTGAGGATGTACCTGTGTGAGTAGTATAGGTGGGAGTAGGGTAGGTGTGAGGATGTACCTGTGTGAGTAGTATAGGTGGGAGTAGGGTAGGTGTGAGGATGTACCTGTGTGAGTAGTATAGGTGGGAGTAGGGTAGGTGTGAGGGTGTACCAGTGTGAGTAGTATAGGTGGGAGTAGGGTAGGTGTGAGGATGTACCTGTGGGAGTAGTATAGGTGGGAGTAGGGTAGGTGTGAGGGTGTACCAGTGTGAGTAGTATAGGTGGGAGTAGGGTAGGTGTGAGGATGTACCTGTGTGAGTAGTATAGGTGGGAGTAGGGTAGGTGTGAGGGTGTACCAGTGTGAGTAGTATAGGTGGGAGTAGGGTAGGTGTGACTATGTACCTGTGTGAGTGGTATAGGTGGGAGTAGGGTAGGTGTACCAGTGTGAGTAGTATAGGTGGGAGTAGGGTAGGTGTGACAGTGACTGATGAGCCCCTGTGTTACTATTGGCGGCAATTGACATCATCATCATCATCTTCACCATTTATTTATATAGCGCCACTAATTCCGCAGCGCTGTACAGAGAACTCACTCACATCAGTCCTGCCCCATTGGGGCTTACAGTCTAAATTCCCTAACACACACACAGACAGACAGACAGACTAGGGTCAATTCTGATAACAGCCAATTAACCTACCAGTATGTTTTTGGAGTGTCGGAGGAAACCGGAGCACCCGGAGGAAACCCACGGAATCACGGGGAGAAAATACAAACTCCTCACAGATAAGGCCATGGTCGGGAATTGAACTCATGACCCCAGTGCTGTGAGGCAGAAGTGCTATTATTATTATTATTATTATTAATATTTATTTATAAGGCGCCACAAGGCATCCGCAGCGCCGTACAGAGACAAACAAAATCACAATACAATGGGATACAGCACAGTACAGTAAACACAGCAACTCAGTACGCTCAATGCACAGCTAGAGAGGGCGGGGAAGGGGGAGGAGGGCGCGGAAGACAGGGAGACCCCCAGGGGGGAGGAGGAAGCGAGAGTGGACGTGGGGTGGAGGACCCTCGAGGAGGAGGGCTAAGTAGCTGGAGAGCAGAGTTAGAAGTGGTGGAAACAGGAGGAGAGATGGCCCTGCTCAGAGGAGCGTACAATCTAAGGGGAGGGGTGGACAGACAGTGCTAACCACTGAGTCACGCTGCTGACCACCGTGCTGACGATTGTTTGCTGTTTGGAGCTGTGTGTGTATTTGTTACTGGGGATAAATCAGTCATGTACCTTTTCTAAAAACTGGTGTTAGTTAATCCAAGAGTCTGTGCTGATCGGCCTGGGGCTGGTTGTCATTATGACAGGGGGAACCCCACTGCAGGTATCCCTGCTATGGTGCCAGTGCTGGGTCTAGTAAAATCGGGGGTACGCCATTGGGCACTAAAGTGATTCTGTTGTTGGGGTGGAGGCGTTTTTAAATTATATTTATTTATGTCATTGTGTATTATTCTACTGTATTGTGCCAGCGAGTCCGCCAGCAGCAGTGAGGTAAATGTGTTGGGGGTGGTGAGGGCGGGTGAGGCGGGTGTATTACTGGCGGGTGTATTACTGGCGGGTGTATTACTGGCGGGTGTATTACTGGTGGGTGAGGCGGGTGTATTACTGGCGGGTGTATTACTGGCGGGTGAGGCGGGTGTATTACTGGCGGGTGAGGCGGCTGTATTACTGGTGGGTGAGGCGGCTGTATTACTGGTGGGTGAGGCGGGTGTATTACTGGCGGGTGAGGCGGGTGTATTACTGGCGGGTGAGGCGGGTGTATTACTGGCGGGTGAGGCGGCTGTATTACTGGCGGGTGAGGCGGGTGTATTACTGGTGGGTGAGGCGGCTGTATTACTGGTGGGTGAGGCGGGTGTATTACTGGCGGGTGAGGCGGGTGTATTACTGGTGGGTGAGGCGGGTGTATTACTGGCGGGTGAGGGCGGGTGTATTACTGGCGGGTGAGGCGGCTGTATTACTGGTGGGTGAGGCGGCTGTATTACTGGTGGGTGAGGCGGGTGTATTACTGGCGGGTGAGGCGGCTGTATTACTGGCGGGTGAGGCGGGTGTATTACTGGTGGGTGAGGCGGCTGTATTACTGGCGGGTGAGGCGGGTGTATTACTGGTGGGTGAGGCGGCTGTATTACTGGCGGGTGAGGCGGGTGTATTACTGGCGGGTGAGGGCGGGTGAGGCGGCTGTATTACTGGCGGGTGAGGCGGGTGTATTACTGGCGGGTGAGGGCGGGTGAGGCGGCTGTATTACTGGCGGGTGAGGCGGGTGTATTACTGGCGGGTGTATTACTGGTGGGTGAGGCGGCTGTATTACTGGCGGGTGAGGCGGCTCCCGCGGACATTGCCCTTTGAATGTTGACTTTGACAGGACGACTATCGACAGTCACAATGTTACTATTTTAAACATGTCAACAGAATGACTATGACATTTACACTGTCACCATACCACGTATTAGAGCACTGTGTACATTTAGCTATATCTGACGTACCAATGGAAAGACATCTGGAGGGGGGAATTATCCTCTGTAAAAGAGACCACTCTTTATTATTGTTTTATCGATATATATTACTTCATTGTATATAACTGACAGCTATGTATTGTCCGTGCACTGTACAGTATGTAAGGTCAATAATAGACACCTTCAATTAGTGGTGTACTTCACTTCATTCCATTTTAAACAATTGGCAGCATCTCATCCTTTGTTTGTACACAATCCAGCTATCAGGTGTTCACACTTTAATGTCACCAGCTGAGCCTCCGCCCAGTTAATTGAGTTTGCTGCCGCCCAAATTGAAAAAATCCGGACATCATAGAAACTGGAAGGAAGACCAGTTCCATCATAACAATCCCTGAGGAAGCTCACTGCCTTTTTGGCCACGAGCGAAACGCGTTGGTTGATTACACCTACATCTATCTATACAGCACTGTCAAGTGCCCTACTTTTTCATTCTCCCCACTCTAGCATGCTAGATCGCTTATTTCAATTCACCGAACCGCTGCCTGCGAGGGGTACCTAGAGCGTGCATACGCCACCTCCGTTACACACAGGCTGTGTCTGCGCCCTGCATCATTGCACAAATTGAAGGCAGGAGACGCTATCAGTCTGTAGGAGGGACCCCCGCCCAGCGTACATCCACTATCAAGCAACATCAACTCACTGAACCGCTGTCTGCGAGGGATTCACTTAGCGTGCATACGCTACCTCCGGTAAAACACAGGCTGTGTGTCTGCGCCTTGCACTACTGTATAAACTGAAGGCAGGAGACACTGTGAGTCTGTAGGAGGGACCCCCGCCCAGCGTACATCTACCACCAAGCGACATCAAGTAAGTTACCCTGGATTTCCCAACAGATTGTTTTGGGACATTTCTTTTCTTTTCATACAAACCTTCTTTCAATATTGCCTCCATGGACATGACATTTTAGGTCCGCTTAGTGCACTCATTCAAATGACAGCACCTTTTTGGGACATTTGATTCATCATCTCTTTCAACAGGGCTGAAAGGGCATCTGCCCCTCAAACATTATACAAGATCCTTTCCCATTAGTACCCCTAAGAGTCTGGGACTCTCTGGAAGCATGTATGGACAGCAGTACTTACTATTCAGAGGTTCTAGGTCGTTCTACCATGTCCAACATGAGAGACATCAAGGCCTTAGTTGTCCTAGGTAATATTCTCCAGTGAATTGCAGAAACCCACATTGCAGAGTTTGAGGGATGTGTTTGGGCTTAGAGTCAAATACACTTCTACACATTTACCATATGAATTCTATAATGTGACACTTCCCAGCATGCTCTGAATGTTCCCTGAGGTTAAGAGAGACTTGGAATAATACTTTATCCACTAACTACATGTTATGAATTTTAAATAACGTACATTAATGTTTGCACTTCTGAATCTGTGTGCCCTATACCCACGCACAGTAAGACTTTCATCTAGTCTTCAAACCTTCAAGCGTTCAATGAAAACCCACCTCTTCAGACAAGGTTATGATATTCCTCAACCACCATCTTAATTTCCCTAGATTACCCTATTACCACCCTCTACACAGCTAACACAAGACAACAACCCTCTGACCAACATTGCCACACACACAGCCCACTCAGTACTTTTACCTTTGCATTCTAGCTG
This sequence comes from Mixophyes australis, assembly GCA_036250195.1. Classification (NCBI taxonomy): domain Eukaryota; kingdom Metazoa; phylum Chordata; class Amphibia; order Anura; family Limnodynastidae; genus Mixophyes; species Mixophyes australis. The sequence continues at coordinate 376,627,549 of JAVHZZ010000003.1, forward strand.
GTCCAGTGTGCAATATGATGTAGCACTTACCCTTGTGTTTCTAACTCCCATTGTCCTATAGATTGTAAGCTTTCGAGCTTACCTCTCTGTCAGTCTGTATTACCCAGTATTGTCTTATTAATGTTTGTTCCCAATTGTAAAGCGCTACGGAATTTGCTGGCGCTATATAAATAAATGTTGATGATGATGAATAAAATTACTATAAGGAATATATGGGAATGTGACAGGATGGACCTCCTATGCCGCTCTGTCCTTGGTTGCTGGGGACCGGCTGGGCTTGCCTTCCCCTTTCTTTATCTCAAATTGCGCCCCCCCCCCCTTCAAACGCAGTAGGAGTAGCTCCTGCTGCCACCACAAGGCTCCTTTGTAGCACCTGTTACCGCTTTCTTCTGGGCAACTCTCACTGCTAGTGTACCCCATTGCTGGTACCCCTGACCTCTTCCTATAGATCAGGGTTGCTGTGGATGGTTCCCCCTGGCCAGAGCTGCAGGTAGCGGGTAGAGCGTTGGTACTGGATGCTGGGTCCTAACCTCAGAACAGCCGATTAACGGATTAGATTGGTCTAATCTGTAGGTCACAGGAATTTCCGCAGGCGTCAAAGCAGGATCTTGGAGCAGTGATGTTGTATTAGCTCAAGTGTCCTAATAAGGACAGTAATATGCCAGTTTATGGTACTAGCGATCTTTCCACAAGTTACGGATGGAATAATACATTTCAGGGTAAAACAGGGCTCTGTTTTTACAGTCTTTGGACACTAGCTTAGCAGGAGGTAATCCAGCCTCCTGCCCCTTTAACCAATCCGGGCTGATTCATGCAGCCTGCACGTGAATCAGCCCAGAGGGCACCTTGTTACATAGAAGCCAGTGGCAGGGGAAGTGCACTCCCGTCTACGAGCTGGCTGGGAGGGGGGGCGGCTCAGCCCACTCTCCTCCCTGGTGCCAGTGAGTCTGTCCGCCGATAACCACTTCCAGGGAGCCTGGGCCAGGGTCTGGCTCTCCCCCTGGCTGAAAACAGAACCAGGGGAAAAGCAGCCAGATCCCGGGGCAGCAGTCTCTGTCCTGCCTGTCCTGGAGATCTCTGAGCTCTAGTATGTGGCTCAGCCTCCTGGGACCCCCAGGAGTCGCTGCACCTCCTGGATCTATGTAGTCCCAGGAGGCTGCTGTGTAAGTCCGTCCAGCAGCCACTGAAGCTGCCTGCCGGGGGACGATGGCTCCAGCAGCCCCAACTGGACCACCAGGGACGGGTAAGTACTTCTTCTTTATTATATACATTTCACATCTAAAATACACATTTAACATACACACCTTTTACTGGTCTTAGCACCGGGAGTTAATCCTTTCAGTGCTGCGCACAGTTAACTATCTGTGGCGTACACACAGCAAATATACAATTTATTATACAATATTTCACATTTAATATACACTACATTTTACAGTTTTACACTCCCAGCGCCTAGTGCCAGGAGTTAACTCTACCAGCGCTGGGTATAAACCCTCCCGGCGCCGGAGTCCATTTCAAGATAGCCGCACGTGTGAACTCGGGGACCCGGCCACCGGGATACATATCCCCTTATAATAATATACCTGGGTGTGTAGAGGCAGAGGATTAGGGACATGTTTTATGTGTGAGGTTAGTGTAGATATATTATACTGTTTAAACAAAGTTTAGATCCACACTCAGCGCTGGAACACCAACTGCAGCAGATACCGGCTCCTAATACAGCTGCACACAGGCTGTAGGTTGGTTACACAGATACTGATACTAAGGGAGTCGTTGCAGCGCTACTGGGTTTTCTATTAATCCAAAATACAGAGAGAGAGGTTTTAAACTGTTATCCTACAGATAATAATCTATTCCATTCATATAAAGAACAATAAGGAATCAGAGACAATGCAGGAGACTTGACTGAGCATTTAAGCAATCACTGACTTTCAAGCGGTAGTCGTATTCTTCACACTCTAATTGAAACTTTTCAAGTTGCAGACTATAAGAAATAAACTTACAGTCAAGTAGTAAACGATGTTCACGTAGCAGTTACTTGTATCAGATGATAGACTGCAGTTTATTATACTGTGTTATTACAGATGAAACTACAAATGGTATAATAATAATAAGAAATAAAAACAAATTAAACTTAAATAAAATAACAAAATGTAGCTCGAAGGTAAACAAATGCTATATAGTAACAACATAAAATTTCATCAACACTTTCTAATACTTACAGGTTAAATGAAGAAGGAATATCGATATTAATCTTCCAAATAAGGACACAAACTTGTTTTATTGCATCATGGGGACATATAAGGACAATCTTATGGGTCAGTGTACGAGCTGTTTGACTTTGATGAAAGTGTTGACTCGGACTGAATGTTGGGGAAGTTTCATGTATTTCGGCCATCTGAGGACATCACCATTCCCACATGCATCTAGTCCTGGAGGTTACAGTCATGCTTAACCACCGCGTCTCGTTTCAACAAATTTTATTTTTCTTTACAGCTCGATCTTTCAGTGCTGACAGTACATCCGTGGGGCATGAGACACGTCACGCTCTGCGATCACCCAGCATGTTTGGATAAAATGAATCATGTACTTCTCCACAGCTTGGATCTCATCTCTGCACAGCCACAATGGAAGCAGAGTGCTCCATTACATATCTGCGAATAACAGAGAAGCCAACACGCTTCCACATAACAAAACTGTGCTACACCGACCTGTGAGAGCCTTGGCTGAGCACTGGTCCCTAGTTGCTGGTTATCCGACACCGTCTTCCTTATATGTGGAAGTGTCGACTGAATGCTTGACCACTTATCTATGGTCAAACACACTGTTACAGGGGATTAGTTATTATCCAATCTGTCATTCTGTAGCTGGTCCAGTTCTAAAAGGAAAGAGATAAATGACTGCATCTACTACATGCAGGAAGTTTGATGGGATGGTAAAGTCTTCCATCCGCTCCAAAGGGGCAGCTCTTTTGGCATGTAACAATAACTTGCCTATTTCTCTAAGTTTCTCATGTGAGCCAACATCTGAAGCATCCTGTTTGAAGAGATGCCCCATCTGCATGATGCATCAGTCATTTTTGAAAGAGAGAAAAGTTTTATCTGGGGTCATGTCACTCAAGAGCTTACAAAAGCCACCACTGATGTCAGGTGAAACAGACTGGGCAAAGGTGCACAGAGACTGGTATGGGCTTGTTGCCCCTTTGGTTTAGCTGACATCTCTTCATGTGGCACCAAACAAGCCTTAGCAAGCTGCACAGTCCATGAAGCCTTCGACAACCATCTCTTTGTCTGGAAGTTTGCATGGTATCAGAATGCCGCGTCCTGTCCTTATCACATCAGCGTTGTGTGCAAAGATGTCGCTATGCCGATGATGCTCCAATTGCATGCACCTTTCTTTCACGTGCTTGGTAAGTTACATGGCCCAGTCAACTGCAATCTCATTACGATGAACATGTTACATATGCCCGGCTAGTTTTGAGAGCGGCTTCTCACAGTACACGCAGTACTGGAGCCATCACTGTTTTTGGACAGTGTTTGGACTGACACCACATCATCTTTTTGGCCTTCTGTGTGTAAAACACAGCTACCATCAGGTCAAGAATCGTTGTGCATAGTTTACCTACGCTTTGTCCCAATGCCACCCAATGCTACCTGTCTTATCCTTGTTTGGTGCAAAAGGACCAGGAAAGCTGCAATCTCCTCCTCTTCCTGGTCATAGTGGGACATACGTATGTATGTTCCACTGACATGTAGTGGTGGCGTGCACACACTTTCCCCTCCATGCTAGGCACACACGCACACTGTTGGTCTGACAAAAGTGACTTGCAGGGACATGCCAGATTTTTATGCCGAGTATATTAGCAAGGTCCCCTGCATTAGCATTGGTAAGCTTTCTGGGGACCAAGGTCTCCATAGTGTTAGTGTGTAAACAGGTCAATGTCCCCACAAGCATAGGAATCTCTCTCTCTCCCTCTCTTTCTCTCATTATAAGCACAGGGACAAGATAATACCTTCAGATTCACTCTGCTTGTTTTGAATCATTAGTTTGTTAAGATGCTGCCTAAAGGGTCCACAGGCAAACTTTTTTGCATTGTCAAAGCTTATAGCGAAACGCGTGACTGCGGAAGCAGCATCTGCTGTTCTATGCTCTACGTCAGTAAATATCTGAATATCATATGACCCAGCTAATCTATATAAATATCTGTGGAATCCGCATATGATATTATAACTGGGCGCTTTATATGAGGGACTACAGGGCTGAGTCAGACCTTTACGGTTAGAGCCTTATATATACCATATTATAAGAATAGGGAGTCAGAGGATATAAGACAGAAACTATATTTTGAAAAGGATTCATATATTTTATTGTGGGTCATGAGAAATAAACTTGATTAAAGTGACATTTGAGTATTATACTTGTAATAAACACAACAGAAAAATATATTGGAAAATCACTTTCAACAATATATAAGAAGCGTTACCACAACAGCGTCGCTGTTAGAGAGTATTTTACTGCCTATTTTAATAGTTTTTCTAATTGGGTTATTAATTGATAATTATTTTAATATTTTGCTACAAGTTCTTTCTAATTTGAGATATGAAGAATCTTTAATAAAGTTTTTTGGGATTTTAACATATTCTAATAAAGATTATGATTTTAATGTAACAGCATTAAACTGCCCCATAACAAACAGACTTTCTTTCCATTTGTCTGAGTTCTCTATGTCTGTGGGTGCACCCTCATTTTGGCATATTATTGGGAATATCATCATCATCATCATCACCATTTATTTATATAGCGCCACTAATTCCGCAGCGCTGTACAGAGAACTCACTCACATCAGTCCCTGCCCCATTAGAGCTTACAGTCTAAGTTCCCTAATATACACACAGACAGACAGACTAGGGCAGTGTCGGACTGGCCTGCCGGGGAGCCGGGCTATCCCCCGGGAGGCCCTGTTGCCTGATAACCCCGTCCTCTTTGTTGGTGGGGCGGAGCAGAGAATTACTGAGTTGCGGTCAGTCTACATATGAAACGGAGACTGTCAAACTAATAAATCCCTTCCTACAGCCAGCACGTGAGAACACTTCCTGCTCCCGAGACAGAAATGCTGCACAGTGACACAGATCTCAGATTACTCCTTCTGCTGTAGTTGCAGGCGTCCTGTAGTCATAAAGTTGCCGTCCTAACTGCAGTGTGAGTCCGTGTAATCAGTAAGTGTAATAAATCGTGCAAACTTCTCTAGAGCTCTCAACTGTGTGACCTCGGAGGGAGGGAGATAAATTAGAATGGCTTCATGGCAATATACGTCTTCAGTGCCTCTATAAAAGGATCCTATTGCAGCTGACCAATGAATGGATTCCTAATAAACTAGTACCAAATTCACTGTTTATATCATGTTTCATGTTTATTTGTTTTCAATCAATTTTGGGACTCTATTCCCTATAGAAGCATATCTTAATCAGAATAAAACACATTGAGACAGTTAGTTCCTTATAGGATTGCATCTGCTATATGCTTTAATATTAATGTTTTGCTTTTGTCCTTTGTAGTGGCATTGGATTATTATTGATTGTACATTTTGTGGGTAGATCATTTTTTAGAGTCCTGTTTTTATTTGCCAGTGTCTAGAGTGTAGGGAGTGTGATTAGTTTTATGTAATATTTTAAATGTGCATATATTTTTATGCTAATAAATTTGTGGTTTCTATAGTGCTTCATGGATATATTAATTTTTAGTCTATACCCTTATATTGTGGTTTTCATATGATGAATGGTTGATCTCTAGTGCTGTACTATAGCATTTCTTTTCTGTGTACACTATGAGAGAAGAGAACACTAACCACAAAGAATGGACAGCACACAGAGGGGGAGTGAAAGGGAAATGTGAGCAGATGGACACAGAGGGTATAGCCTTGCATTTAATATGTATCTGTCCCTAGTGATACAAAGCATCTAAAATGAATTCAATGGGGGCCCCTACCGCTGCATTTCCCCCGGTGGGCCCTTCATGTCCCAGTCCGACACTGGACTAGGGGTAGTTTGTTAGCAGCCAATTAACCTACCAGTATGTTTTTGGAGTGTGGGAGGAAACCCACGCAAACACAGGGAGAACATACAAACGCCACACAGATAAGGCCATGGTTGGGAATTGAACTCATGACCTCAGTGCTAACCACTAAGCCACCGTGCTGCATCAATATTTCCATATTTTGAAGGAAGATTAATGAACTACTTGGTACGGTGTGTTATACTGCACCATGAGAGATGTAATATAGGCATATGGGCCCATTCAGATGGTTCATGTAACCCATAACAGAGAAGTGTTTTAGGAGCAAAAGTGAAAGCTTATTTTATTGAAAGTGGTTTTACTAAAGTGGTAGGAGGGTGGACTTTGTGTACACAGTAAGATGTAGAGTAGGCATACACATGGGGCGGCCATCCAGTGCACTTTATGAATGTCCTAAAGATGACATTTCTTCCCCCCTCTTAATAAATATTCAGACTTTCTATGTACGTATATGGTAAGCGTGAACCTGCTGGTCTCTTGCAGTTCATTTGTTGGTCTGTAGGTAGCACTGTGGGATCAGGGAAACAATGCCCCTCAGCGTGGCATTGGGTAATCCGGGGAGCTGGAGTGACAGCCGCAGGATAAACATTAAGGGTTAATGAAAGGAAGTGAAATGTCGTTATGTGAGATAGCCGAGAGCCAAACCTCTGGTCTCAGGACCCCACAGGTAACTTACAGTAACCCGCTGCTATCATTGGAAGCAGTGTGCTGAGGTGAGCGGCTTCCATTTATTTGCTAATTATTAATGACCAGAATAATATAATGTAGAACGTTCCGGGTAATGCACAAAGAACACATAGAAAAACATTTCCAATGTGATGGAGACAATGTCATTAACATAAGAATTCTTTAGCCTGATCTACCTATAAGACCTCTAAGCTCTGGACAGAGGTTCGTTGCATTGTTTAAGAATTGTCTGCTGGTGTCTTGATTTTCTATAAACAATACAGCTGGATATATCACTGAAGATAAGTCACAGAATGTTTTGCAAAAAGATCTGCAAATTTTATTGGAAAAATGCACAATTCTGACGATATTTCTTGTTTTGTGACATCCTTCTAAATTATTCCCCTACTGTCTTTTAAATGCTCATTGTAAGTGTCTACAGTATTACCATTACTTAAGCCTCATGACCTGTATGCTTTAAATGTACAAGCTGACAAAATTCATATTAGAATATTGAAATAAAATATACATAAGGCTTTTCTATATATAAAGATACACCCTTAATCTGTTAGTCAGCCCTTACCTGCACCCCAGTCTCTTTATCTCTTGTCCAGCCTAGTAATTTACAATGTATCCCTAGCCTCAGCTTTCTTTTCTGCCTCCTTAGTTTTTACTAACTTACTTCTTCTGTGCTCTTATCTTGCTCCTCTGCTGCTCTTACCTCTTCTTCCTGGCTTCTTGTCTCTTGCCCTTATCTTGCTCCTCTGCTGCTCTTATCTCTTCTTCCTGGCTTCTTGTCTCTTGCCCTTATCTTGCTCCTCTGCTGCTGTTACCCCTTCTTCCTGGCTCCTTGTCTCTTGCCCTTATCTTGCTCCTCTGCTGCTGTTACCCCTTCTTCCTGGCTTCTTGTTTCTTGCTCCTCTGCTGCTCTTATCTCTTCTTCCTGGCTTCTTGTCTCTTGCCCTTATCTTGCTCCTCTGCCGCTCTTATCTCTTCTTCCTGGCTCCTTGTCTCTAGCCCTTATCTTGCTCCTCTGCTGCTGTTACCTCTTCTTCCTGGCTTCTTGTCTCTTGCCCTTATCTTGCTCCTCTGCTGCTGTTACCTCTTCTTCCTGGCTTCTTGTCTCTAGCCCTTATCTTGCTCCTCTGCTGCTGTTACCTCTTCTTCCTGGCTTCTTGTCTCTTGCCCTTATCTTGCTCCTCTGCTGCTGTTACTTCTTCTTCCTGGCTTCTTGTTTCCTGCCCTTATCTTGCTCCTCTGCCGCTGTTACCTCTTCTTCCTGGCTTCTTGTTTCTTGCCCTTATCTTGCTCCTCTGCTGCTCTTATCTCTTCTTCCTGGCTTCTTGTCTCTTGCCCTTATCTTGCTCCTCTGCTGCTGTTACCCCTTCTTCCTGGCTCCTTGTCTCTTGCCCTTATCTTGCTCCTCTGCTGCTGTTACCCCTTCTTCCTGGCTTCTTGTTTCTTGCTCCTCTGCTGCTCTTATCTCTTCTTCCTGGCTTCTTGTCTCTTGCCCTTATCTTGCTCCTCTGCCGCTCTTATCTCTTCTTCCTGGCTCCTTGTCTCTAGCCCTTATCTTGCTCCTCTGCCGCTGTTACCTCTTCTTCCTGGCTCCTTGTCTCTTGCCGGCTTTCAGTCTCGACGCATTACATGCAGCCCTGACCTGTGACCACACAGGTTTAAAGTTCCGTCATCTGCCCTTCTGTGCGGCCAATCAGTTACCCCGAGCCATCACATTATTCTCATATGGAGGAGAGTCCATGGTGCAGGTCGGCAGTGCACGGGGAACATGCCTCACCACACCAATTAGGACTCCTCTCCTTCAGTGAAAGTAGCAGGGGGCCCACTGGCATCATGGGCCCACCGTGGATTTCCCCGGTGTCCCAGTGTTACCCTGTACAGTATATATGTAATAAAGGAGACTATCATCGGTGTAGGTGTGAGGAATGCATATTACAAGGATGGAGTTTACATCTATATTATATTCATGACTTTTCTGTATATACTTTATAGAATGTACAGCACTGTGTAATATGGTGATGCTATATAAATAATAATAACTGTATCTCTCTACCTTCAGGTTACCTAAAGGGACTCTCCTACGGAGCTGGCTCACCAAATCCCGTCCTCGGCTGCTTCTGTTCATCGCTGGTTTAAAAAGACCTCAAGTCACACTTATGAGGAGGAAGAGGATGAAACGAACCAAAGTTGCAAAGGCCACGTAAGCGGTAAATAGAGGTTACAGGAAGTGACCAATGACAGATATTAGACATAATCATGGAAAATGGGACATACAGGGACACCAGATCATGGGAACTGAGACATACAGGGACACCGGACCATGGGAACGGGGACATACAGGGACACCGGATCATGGGAACGGGGCTATATGTGGAGACACAGGATCATGGGAACTGGGACATACAGGGACACCGGACCATGGGAACTGGGATATATGCGGAGACACCAGATCCTGGGAACTGGGACATACAGGGACACCAGATACTAGAAACTGGGATATATGCAGAGACACTGGATCATGGAACTGGGATATATGCAGAGACACCGGACCATGGGAACTGGGATATATGCAGAGACACCGGACCATGGGAACTGGGACATATAGGGACACCGGACCATGGGAACTGGGATATATAGGGAAACCGGATCGTGGAAACTGGGACATATAGGGACACCGGATCATGGCCTCTTCTATCCGCCGTCGTCGCCTTATTCCCCAACCCTGGCACTCCAAAGTCACCTGCTCCCTCCAAAAGTGCTCTCGCACAGCCGAACACCTCTGGAGGAAATCTTGTTCCCTGGCTGACTTCTTTCACTTCAAATTCATCCTCTCCTCTTTCTGCTCTGCCCTGTCCCTCACTAAATAATCCTTCTTTAAGTTCCTTATCTCTTCTCAGTCCTCCAATCCCCGCCGCCTCTTTGCCACATTCAACTACCTCCTCTCCCCCCCCCCCCCACTGTCCCGCCTTCCCTCTCTGCTTCTGACTTCGCCTCCTTTTTCTCTTCCAAAATTGAAGCCATCAGACAGAACATCTCCTCCTCCTACCCCTCTCCCGCCACCCTCACTGCTTCACCTCCCACCATCAACCAGCTGTTGTGCTCCTTCATCCCCACATCAGGTGAAGAAGTTTGCTCCCTTATTCTTTTCTCTCCACCCTCTACCTGTCCTCTAGATCCCATCCCCTCCCACCTCTTTCGCTCTCTCTCTCCTACTGCCTGGTTTTACCTCGCACACCTCTTCAACCTATCACTCTCCTCTGGCGTTGTCCCATCCTCATTCAAACACGCTCTTATCTCCCCTATCCTCAAGAAACCCAATCTGGACCCCACCTCTCTTGCTAACTACCACCCTATCTCTCTTCTCCCATATGCCTCCAAATTACTTGAGCGGATTGTCTGCAGCTGCCTCACCAGACACCTCTCTGACAACTCCCTCCTTGACCCTCTCCAATCCGGCTACCGCCCCCTCCACTCCACCGAAACAGCCCTGGCTAAAGTTACCAATGATCTCCTATCAGCCAAATCCAAGGGTCACTACTCCATACTCATCCTCCTCGACCTCTCCACGGCCTTCGACACCGTGGACAACCCCCTCTTGCTGCAAACTCTTCTCTCTCGGCTTCTCTGGCTCTGTCCATGCCTGAGTCACCTCATACCTTGCTAACCGCTCCTTCTCTGTATCAACGTCTGGTTCTTCCTCCATCCCCTCCCCTCTCCCTGTTGGAGTCCCTCAGGGCTCTGTTCTTGGCCCTTTACTCTTTTCGCTCTATACTTCCTCCCTTGGGGCTCTCATCTCCTCTTTCAGTCTTCAGTATCACCTATATGCTGATGATATTCAACTCTACATCTCTTCTCCTGATCTTTTCTCCTCCCTCCTCTCTCATGTAACTGACTGCCTCTCAGCCATCTCCTCCTGGATGTCCTCACGCTTTCTTAAAATTAACATCTCCAAAACTGAACTCATTGTCTTTCCCCCACCCAGACTCCCTTCCCACCATGACCTCTCTATCGTTGTTAACAACTCCACTATCTCCTCTGTCACCCAACTCCGCTGCCTAGGAGTCACTCTTGACTCCTCTCTCTCTTTTGCCCCCCACATTCATTCCCTTGCCCAAGCCTGTCGCTTCCAACTCCGTAACATTGCCCGCATCCGTCCCTTCCTCTCTCAAGATGCCACCAAAACTATCATCCATGCTCTCATCTCCCGCCTCGACTACTGCAACCTCCTCCTTACTGGCCTCCCCTGCTCCCACCTTGCCCCCCTCCGCTCTATACTCAATGCGGCTGCGAGGCTCATCTTCCTCTCTCTGTCTTGCCTTACACTGGCTCCCCTTCCCCTACAGAATCCTTTTCAAACTCCTCACCACCACTTACAAGGCTCTCTCCCAGTCTACTGCCCCTTATATCTCTAACCTCCTCTCCATTCACACTCCCGCCCGCTCCCTGCGCTCGGCCACTGATCGCCGCCTCTCCTCCACTCTGATCACCTCTTCCCACTCTAGAATCCAAGACTTCTCCCGCGCTGCCCCCCTTCATTGGAACGACCTCCCTCACTCCATCCGTCTCTCACCCAATCTGGGCTCCTTCAAGTGGGCACTTAAAACTCACCTGTTCCTTACGGCCTACCAACCATCCACTTAACCTCTCACCTCTTCTGTTTCTCCCCTGGCCCTTTTTTCTCTCCCCTTTGCTTCACTGGCTCCCTTCTGTGCCTGATTTTGTTTACCCTCCCTTAGGATGTAAGCTCGTATGAGCAGGGCCCCTCTTCCCTCCTATATCCATACCTGTTCTTCAGCTCCGTCTCTACTGTATCTGCCTGCCTGGAGTTTCTGAAGTACTGGTACTTTGTGTTTATTGTTCTGTACTGTTTTACCCTGTATAGTCTACTCTTCGTACCGTGTATGGCGCTGCGGAAACCTTGTGGCGCCTAACAAATAAACGATAATAATAATAACTGGGATATATGTGGAGACACTGGACCATGGGAACTGGAACATATAGGGACACCGGATCTGGGAACTGGGACATACAGGGACACCAGATCCGGGGACTGGGACATACAGAGACATCGGATCATGGTAACTAGAACATACAGGAATAACGGATCATGGGAATTGGAACATACAGGGACATACAGACATCTTAGGGAGTGCTGGTTCCTGGAATATTGTATTTCACATATTATTATAGTATTTATTATATTATATTATGTAGTATTTCATAGTATTTTAGGGAGTGTTGGTACCTGGGATATACAGTCATGGCCAAAAGTTTTGAGAATGACACAAATATTATTTTTCACAAAGTCTGCTGCCTCAGTTTTTATGATGGCAATTTGCATATACTCCAGAATGTCATGAAGAGTGATCAGATGAATTGCAATTAATTTCAAAGTCCTTCTTTGCCATGATAATGAACTTTATCACAAAAACATTTCCACTGCATTTCAACCCTACCCGAAGAGGACCAGCTGACACCAGGTTAGCGATTCTCTCGTTAACACACATGAGAGTGTTGATGAGGACAAAGCTGGAGATCACTCTGTAATGCTGATTGAGATAGAATAACAGACTGGAAGCTTTAAAAGGAGGGTGGTGTTTGAAATCATTGTCCTTAACCATGGTTATCTGCAAGTAAACACGTGCAGTCATCATCGTTTTGCACAAAAATGGTTTTACAGACAAGGATATTGCTGCTAGTAAGATTGCACTTAAATCAACCATTTATCGGATCATCAAGAACTTCAAGGAGAGAGGTTCAATAGTTGTGAAGAAGGCATCAGTGCACCCAAGAACGTCCAGCAAGTGCCAGGACTGATTCAGCTGCGGGATCGGGCACCACCAGTGCAGAGCTTGCTCAGGAATACCAGCAGACAGGTGTGAGTGCATCTGCATGCACAGTGAGGCTAAGACTTTTGGAGGATGGCCTTTTGTCAAGAAGGCCAGCAAAGAAGCCACTTCTCTTCAGGAAAAACATCAGGGACAGACTGATATTCGGCAAAAGGTACAGGGATTGGACTGCTGAGGACCAGGGTAAAGTAATTTTCTATCTTGAACCTTCTTTCAGATTGTTTGGGGCATCTGGAAAAACGCTTGTCCGAAGAAGGAAAGGTGAGCGCTACCATCAGTCCTGTGTCATGCCAACAGTAAAGCATCCTGAGACCATTCATGTGTGAGGTTGCTTCTCAGCCAAGGGAGTGGACTCACTCACAATTTTGCTTAAGAACCCAGCCATGAATAAAGAATGGTACCAAAACATCCACAAAGAGCAACTTCCGCATCCGTCCCTTTCTCTCTCAGGAGGCCACCAAAACCATCATACACGCACTCATCATCTCCCGCCTGGATTACTGCAACCTCCTCCTCACCGGCCTCCCCCACTCCCGTCTCTCCCCCCTCTGCTCTATACTCAATGCGGCCGCAAGACTCATCTACCTCTCACGCCGCTCCTCCTCTGCCTCCCCTCTCTGCCTTGCCCTACACTGGCTCCCCTTCCCCTACAGAATTCTTTTCAAATTCCTCACCACCACTTACAAGGCTCTCTCCCACTCTACTGCCCCTTATATCTCTAACCTCCTCTCCATTCACACTCCCACCCGCTCCCTGCGCTCGGCCAATGACCGCCGCCTCTCCTCCACTCTGATCACCTCTTCCCATTCCAGAATCCAGGACTTTTCCCGTGCAGCCCCCCTTCACTGGAATGACCTCCCTCGCTCCATCCGCCTCTCTCCTACTCTGTGCTCCTTCAAACGTGCACTCAAAACTCACCTCTTCCTCAAAGCCTACCAACCATCCACTTAACCCCCATCTCCTCCACTCATTCTCCCCTCTCTCCCATTCCATCAACTGGCTCCTCTTGTGCCTGGTCTGTTTAACCCTCCCTTAGGATGTAAGCTCGCTTGAGCAGGGCCCCCTCCCCTCCTGTCTCCTCACCTGTTCTTCTGCTCCGTGTCTATTGCATCTGCCTGCCTGGAGTTTCTGAAGTATTGGTACTTTTGTTTATTGTTCTGTACTGTTATACCCTGTATAGTCTACTGTTTGTACTATGTGCGGCGCTGCGGAAACCTTGTGACGCCTAACAAATAAATGATAATAATAATAATAATAATAATAATAATTTCTCCCAACCATCCAAGTTTCCAACAGTTTAGTGAGGAACAATGCCTTTTCCAGCATGATGGAGCACCTTGCCATAAGGCAAAAGTGATAACTAAGTGGCTCAGGGATCAAAACATCGAAATTTTGAGTCCATGGCCAGGAAACTCCCTGCAAATATTACTCTGCATAAACTTAATGTAATTGTCAATAAAAGCCTTTGATACTGCTTGTAATTTTACTTCAGTATAACATAGCAACATCTGACAAAAAGGTCTAAAAACACTGAAGCAGCAAACTTTGTGAAAACCAATACTTGTGTCATTCTCAGAACGTACGGCCATGACTGTTGTATTTCACATATTAATATACTATTATATTATGTAGTGTTTCATAGTATCTCAGTGAGTTCTGGTACCTGGCAGGAAGTATGTCAATGTGTGATTGTTTGTACCACAATATGTCTGGTCTTATACCACCATCTGTTTCTCCAGAGTGAGTGCCGATCCCATTTTCTGGAGGAAGCGGTGACCAGGCTCCATGGAGATGTCTGCAACTGGCTCCAGTACAGAAGAGAAGACTGAAAGAATCGATGTGAGACAATCTGCAGTCTGGACTGTTGTAACTCCCCAGTCTGTGTCTAAATCAATAATACAGTCCTATTATATGTATACACAGCCTGAGAGGAGTCATTACTGCGCCCAGAAAGGGGGAGGGCAATGGTGGGAGGAGAGGGTGACCATATATGAGTATTACACTGCAACTGAGTCAGAAAGTCCATTTGTTGAGTAGAGGACAACAGGAGAAGATTGTGACATTACACAGTGAAGGTGGAAAGTGGGTAGAGAGAAGAATGAACAGGGGGCTCTGGATTTGGATGGAAAGGGGTAAGAGGAAATGTGAGGAGCTGTGAAAGACTGGGCGGGGTTAATGCCAAGGGTGGTGGCTTGAACAGGATGGGGTGTGATATATATATGGAAGGTCTATGACAGAATGGAGAGGTAAAGCTGCTTAGTTGCTATTAAAGACTGAAAAGGATCTGTGATTTAATTAGAAAGACCGTGATTGAAAGGTAGAAGGGTTTAATGACAAAATATTATGAGCCATGAAACAATCCTATCAGGGTGATAGAATGAAAGTGCAAGAAATTCTGTGAACGCGAAAAGTTAGAAATTACTTTGGAGTGAGGATAAAATTGCATTACATAGGGAAGAGCTATAATAGACTTAGAGGAACTGTAGAAGAATTGGTACTGTGCAACCATGAGAGGGGAGGGGGTGTGGGGGGCAGAAACATGAAATACAATTAAAGTAAGATTCACTTCCCCATACTGTGACAATCCAGCAAAAAATAGCTACAGTTAGTGAATATACAAATCAGGAGTGTTAACAAAAAGCAAATTCCTTCCCGAGAAAGGTAGATGGACACTATATTGCCTGACGTGTCTTATTTCTGCTCATAATTTCTCCACATTAGATGTTTGGTGGAACATTGTGGCATAATCTATAGTCGTCTACAATGTAACACAAGCAATAAGTAAGCCCTGATTGTAAAGGATCCTGGACTAAGCGGCATCAATCAAGGACAGAAGCTGGGTGGTCTCCCAAAAGCCTGTATCAGAGGTTTTATCTTGTCAGCTAGCACAGATCCAAAGAACCGATCTTCCACAGAAACAGTCACAATTGTACAGAGCAGAAGGCGCTGAAGATGCTGGACCCAAATGAGGAGGTAAAGAAGGAAGTCCAATAACTGAAGAACGATATCTGTAAAGGGACATTCAGTACTGTCCCAACAAATAACTGGGTTGCTTGCTGCTATCTTTATCTTCTTAGCTCATGGCTGTTTTTGACCATTATTATTATTGACCATTAAATGAGAAGCATGTATGACTGTAAACACTCATATAAGAAGAACCTAGGGACTATGGTAAATGTTAGACAAGACTGAAGACACTGGGGAATTTGCAAGAGAAGCAAAGAGTGTGAGGTGGTCATCTCAACCTAAATATTAATGGTGTATGTAAATATGCTGAACTCAGCAGGGAAAATCTGGAGGCCAATGGGAGGGAACTACTGTATATGGAATAGGTCCTTGCACCATCTACCTGGACCTAGGGTGGTAAAGTGCAACTTGAGGAATCCAGAAAGAGAAGGTAACAGAGCCCCCCCACAACTGCTATGCAAAAATCCATCAGCAACCCACTCTCGTGTTTCTAGCAGTAGACAAATGTACAGATGAAGTATTCTCTTGTCTACATGTGTTGAAAGGTCCGACTACAGAACAACCACAAGTCACTAATACAGAAGAACTACAAGTGCCTACTACAGAATGATACAAGTGCCTACTACAGAATGATACAAGTTCCTACTACAGAAGGACAAGTAGGTCCTGCTACAGAAAGACCAAAAGGTCCTACTAAAAAGGTCTTATTACAGAACAACTAGACTACAAGGTCCTACTGCATGGTGTTACTACAAAATGACCACAAGGTTCTAACACTAGGTCCTACTACAGAACTACTACTAGGTCCTACTGGATAGAACACTAGTGGTCGAACTGACCCAACTAAGAACATGCACAGATCATAGAAACATGTTAAGACTCATTGGCTCAGGTATTCTTTGCAAATTGACCCTGTGAAATCAATATCATGTGCTTAGCTATTTCGTGGGTGATTTAACCTTTAGCCTAGCAAGACAATGAATAATAATAATAAGTCCATCTTATGGCTATGAACAAGGTACTGATCATATAGAAAATATACCCAATCCAGAAGAATATAAGTGTGAAAAAGGTAAATTGTGAATCAATAAAAGGAGTTTAACACCAAAAAAATGGAATAATAGAACTGGTTTCTTTCTTGTCCACCCTCTAGAATTTCTAGATAATAAATGCCTCACAATTAAACATTAACTTGTTACATTGCTGCACTCATTTCAATAAATACAAGAGGGTATCTGCTATGTGTTGATCTGTTATTTCATGAATTAATGGCCTTCTAAATACTCCCTGAATATTTTCCACAACAGGGTCTGGTGCTGTGACACTGATTGGACAATAGTACGAGGAATGGGAGGAGCCCTTAGTTAGTGTTAGTATAGACTGATAATGGTGGGAGGAGCCCTGTTAGAAAGGGAGGAGCCCTGTTAGAATGGGAGGAGCCCTGTTAGAATGGGTAGGGTAAGAATGTAATGAAAGAGGCAGGGGCTGACTCCTCCTAGTGGGAAGTGCCATCTGCATCTTCATGCGTACAGCTTCTCTTATGCTGTATAGTAAAGCTGAAGGCCTGCATGGCAATGCCCCATATGCTCATTGTCCGAGTTCCTCATCAGCCTTGTCAGTGCATTATGGCAATTGAGAAGGGTGAACTCTTGGTCACAGAGGTAGGGGGCATACACAGTTCTTCCCCACAGTTGCCCAGTTCACCTCCCAGTCAAGGAGCTTGCGGGTGAGATATATCATGGTGAGCTCATGGTCAATGTCATCTACCAGTGTGAGTAGTATAGATAGGTAGGAGCATAGGTGTGAGGGTGTACCTGTGTGAGTAGTATAGGTGGGAGTAGGTTAGGTGTGAGGATGTACATGTGTGAGTAGTATAGGTGGGAGTAGGGTAGGTGTGAGGGTGTACCAGTGTGAGTAGTATAGGTGGGAGTAGGGTAGGTGTGCGAGTGTACCAGTGTGAGCAGTATAGGTGGGAGTAGGGTAGGTATGAGGGTGTACCTGTCTGAGTAGTATAGGTGGGAGTAGGGTAGGTGTGAGGGTGTACCAGTAATTGCAGTATAGGTGGGAGTAGGGTAGGTGTGAGGGTGTACCAGTGATTACAGTATAGGTGGTAGTACGGTAGGTGTGCGAGTGTACCAGTGTGAGCAGTATAGGTGGGAGTAGGGTAGGTGTGAGGGTGTACCAGTAATTGCAGTATAGGTGGGAGTAGGGTAGGTGTGAGGGTGTACCAGTATGAGCAGTATAGGTGGGAGTACGGTAGGTGTGAGGGTGTACCAGTGTGAGCAGAACAGGTGGGAGTACGGCAGGTGTGAGGGTGTACCAGTGTGAGCAGTACAGGTGGGAGTACGGCAGGTGTGAGGGTGTACATGTGTGAGTAGTATAGGTGGGAGTACAGCAGGTGTGAGGATGTACATGTGTGAGTAGTATAGGTGGGAGTAGGGTAGGCGTGAGGATGTACCAGTGTTAGAATAGGTGGGAGTAGGGTAGGTGTGAGGGTTTACCAGCTGGAGTATTATAGGTGGGGGTAGGGTAGGTGTGAGGGTGTACCTGTGTGAGTAGTATAGGTAGGAGTAGGTTAGGTGTGAGGGTGTACCTGTGTGAGTAGTATAGGTGGGAGTAGGGTAGGTGTGAGGGTGTACATGTGTGAGTAGTATAGGTGGGAGTAGGGTAGGTGTGAGGGTGTACCAGTAATTGCAGTATAGGTGGGAGTAGGGTAGGTGTGAGGGTGTACCAGTATGAGCAGTATAGGTGGGAGTACGGTAGGTGTGAGGATGTACCAGTGTGAGCAGAACAGGTGGGAGTATGGCAGGTGTGAGGGTGTACCAGTGTGAGCAGTACAGGTGGGAGTACGGCAGGTGTGAGGGTGTACATGTGTGAGTAGTATAGGTGGGAGTAGGGTAGGTGTGAGGGTGTACCAGTGTGAATAGTATAGGTGGGAGTAGGGTAGGTGTGAGGATGTACCAGTGTGAGTAGTATAGGTGGGAGTAGGGTAGGTGTGAGGGTGTACCTGTGTGAGTAGTATAGGTGGGAGTAGGGTAGGTGTGAGGATGTACCAGTGTCAGTAGTATAGGTGGGAGTAGGGTAGGTGTGAGGATGTACCAGTGTGAGTAGTATAGGTGTGAGGATGTACCTGTCTGAGTAGTATAGGTGGGAGTAGGGTAGGTGTGAGGATGTACCAGTGTCAGTAGTATAGGTGGGAGTAGGGTAGGTGTGAGGATGTACCAGTGTGAGTAGTATAGGTGGGAGTAGGGTAGGTGTGAGGGTGTACCAGTGTTAGAATAGGTGGGAGTAGGGTAGGTGTGAGGGTGTACCTGTGTGATTAGTATAGGTAGGAGTAGGTTAGGTGTGAGGGTGTACCTGTGTGAGTAGTATAGGTGGGAGTAGGGTAGGTGTGAGGGTGTACATGTGTGAGTAGTATAGGTGGGAGTAGGTTAGGTGTGAGGATGTACCTGTCTGAGTAGTATAGGTGGGAGTAGGGTAGGTGTGAGGGTGTACCTGTGTGAGTAGTATAGGTAGGAGTAGGTTAGGTGTGAGGGTGAACCTGTGTGAGTAGTATAGGTGGGAGTAGGGTAGGTGTGAGGGTGTACATGTGTGAGTAGGTTAGGTGTGAGGATGTACCTGTCTGAGTAGTATAGGTGGGAGTAGGGTAGGTGTGAGGGTGTACCAGTGTTAGAATAGGTGGGAGTAGGGTAGGTGTGAGGGTGTACCTGTGTGAGTAGTATAGTTGGGAGTAGGGTAGGTGTGAGGGTGTACCAGTAATTGCAATATAGGTGGGAGTAGGGTAGGTGTGAGGGTGTACCAGTAATTGCAATATAGGTGGGAGTAGGGTAGGTGTGAGGGTGTACCAGTGTTAGAATAGGTGGGAGTAGGGTAGGTGTGAGGGTGTACCTGTGTGAGTAGTATAGGTGGGAGTAGGGTAGGTGTGAGGATGTACCAGTGTGAATAGTATAGGTGGGAGTAGGGTAGGTGTGAGGGTGTACCTGTGTGAGTAGTATAGGTGGGAGTAGGGTAGGTGTGAGGATGTACCAGTGTCAGTAGTATAGGTGGGAGTAGGGTAGGTGTGAGGATGTACCAGTGTCAGTAGTATAGGTGGGAGTAGGTTAGGTGTGAGGATGTACCTGTCTGAGTAGTATAGGTGGGAGTAGGGTAGGTGTGAGGGTGTGCCAGTGTTAGAATAGGTGGGAGTAGGGTAGGTGTTAGGGGTGTACCTGTGTGAGTAGTATAGTTGGGAGTAGGGTAGGTGTGAGGGTGTACCAGTAATTGCAGTATAGGTGGTAGTACGGTAGGTGTGAGAGTGTACCAGTGTGAGTAGTATAGGTGGGAGTAGGGTAGGTGTGAGGGTGTACCAGTGTTAGAATAGGTGGGAGTAGGGTAGGTGTGAGGGTGTACCTGTGTGAGTAGTATAGGTAGGAGTAGGTTAGGTGTGAGGGTGTACCTGTGTGAGTAGTATAGGTGGGAGTAGGGTAGGTGTGAGGGTGTACATGTGTGAGTAGTATAGGTGGGAGTAGGTTAGGTGTGAGGATGTACCTGTCTGAGTAGTATAGGTGGGAGTAGGGTAGGTGTGAGGGTGTACCAGTGTTAGAATAGGTGGGAGTAGGGTAGGTGTGAGGGTGTACCTGTGTGAGTAGTATAGGTGGGAGTAGGGTAGGTGTGAGGGTGTACCAGTAATTGCAGTATAGGTGGTAGTATGGTAGGTGTGAGAGTGTACCAGTGTGAGTAGTATAGGTGGGAGTAGGGTAGGTGTGAGGGTGTACCAGTAATTGCAGTATAGGTGGGAGTAGGGTAGGTGTGAGGGTGTACCAGTAATTGCAGTATAGGTGGTAGTACGGTAGGTGTGAGAGTGAATCAGTGTGAGTAGTATAGGTGGGTAGATGTGAGAGTGAACAAGTGTGAGTAGTATAGTTGGGAGTACGGTAAGTGTGAGTATGTACCTGTGTGAATAGTATAGCTGGGAGTAGGGTAGGTGTGAGGGTGTACCAGTATGAACAGTATAGGTGGGAGTACGGTAGGTGTGAGGGTGTACCAGTGTGAGCAGTACAGGTGGGAGTACGGCAGGTGTGAGGGTGTACATGTGTGAGTAGTATAGGTGGGAGTACGGCAGGTGTGAGGATGTACATGTGTGACTAGTATAGGTGGGAGTAGGGTAGGTGTGAGGGTGTACCAGTGTGAATAGTATAGGTGGGAGTAGGGTAGGTGTTAGGATGTACCAGTGTGAGTAGTATAGGTGGGAGTAGGGTAGGTGTGAGGATGTACCTGTGTGAGTAGTATAGGTGGGAGTAGGGTAGGTGTGAGGATGTACCTGTGTGAGTAGTATAGGTGGGAGTACGGCAGGTGTGAGGGTGTACATGTGTGAGTAGTATAGGTGGGAGTAGGGTAGGTGTGAGGATGTACCTGTGTGAGTAGTATAGGTGGGAGTAGGGTAGGTGTGAGGGTGTACCAGTGTTAGAATAGGTGGGAGTAGGGTAGGTGTGAGGGTGTACCAGTGTGAGTAGTATAGGTGGGAGTAGGGTAGGTGTGAGGGTGTACCTGCGAGTAGTATAGGTGGGAGTAGGGTAGGTGTGAGGGTGTACCTGTGTGAGTAGTATAGGTGGGAGTAGGGTAGGTGTGAGGGTGTACCAGTGTTAGAATAGGTGGGAGTAGGTTAGGTGTGAGGATGTACCTGTGTGAGTAGTATAGGTGGGAGTAGGGTAGGTGTGAGGATGTACCTGTGTGAGTAGTATAGGTGGGAGTAGGGTAGGTGTGAGGGTGCACCAGTGTGAGTAGTATAGGTGTGAGGATGTACCAGTGGGAGTAGTATAGGTGGGAGTAGGGTAGGTGTGAGGATGTACCTGTGTGATTAGTATAGGTGGGAGTAGGGTAGGTGAGAGGGTGTACCAGTATGAGTAGTATAGGTGGGAGTAGGGTAGGTGTGAGGGTGTACCTGTGTGAGTAGTATAGGTGGGAGTAGGGTAGGTGTGAGGGTGTACCTGTGTGAGTAGTATAGGTGGGAGTACGGCAGGTGTGAGGATGTACATGTGTGAGTAGTATAGGTGGGAGTAGGGTAGGTGTGAGGGTGTACCAGTGTGAGTAGTATAGGTGGGAGTAGGGTAGGTGTGAGGATGTACCAGTGTGAGCAGAACAGGTGGGAGTACGGCAGGTGTGAGGGTGTACCAGTGTGAGCAGTACAGGTGGGAGTACGGCAGGTGTGAGGGTGTACATGTGTGAGTAGTATAGGTGGGAGTACAGCAGGTGTGAGGATGTACATGTGTGAGTAGTATAGGTGGGAGTAGGGTAGGCGTGAGGATGTACCAGTGTTAGAATAGGTGGGAGTAGGGTAGGTGTGAGGGTTTACCAGCTGGAGTATTATAGGTGGGGGTAGGGTAGGTGTGAGGGTGTACCTGTGTGAGTAGTATAGGTAGGAGTAGGTTAGGTGTGAGGGTGTACCTGTGTGAGTAGTATAGGTGGGAGTAGGGTAGGTGTGAGGGTGTACATGTGTGAGTAGTATAGGTGGGAGTAGGGTAGGTGTGAGGGTGTACCAGTAATTGCAGTATAGGTGGGAGTAGGGTAGGTGTGAGGGTGTACCAGTATGAGCAGTATAGGTGGGAGTACGGTAGGTGTGAGGATGTACCAGTGTGAGCAGAACAGGTGGGAGTATGGCAGGTGTGAGGGTGTACCAGTGTGAGCAGTACAGGTGGGAGTACGGCAGGTGTGAGGGTGTACATGTGTGAGTAGTATAGGTGGGAGTAGGGTAGGTGTGAGGGTGTACCAGTGTGAATAGTATAGGTGGGAGTAGGGTAGGTGTGAGGATGTACCAGTGTGAGTAGTATAGGTGGGAGTAGGGTAGGTGTGAGGGTGTACCTGTGTGAGTAGTATAGGTGGGAGTAGGGTAGGTGTGAGGATGTACCAGTGTCAGTAGTATAGGTGGGAGTAGGGTAGGTGTGAGGATGTACCAGTGTGAGTAGTATAGGTGTGAGGATGTACCTGTCTGAGTAGTATAGGTGGGAGTAGGGTAGGTGTGAGGATGTACCAGTGTCAGTAGTATAGGTGGGAGTAGGGTAGGTGTGAGGATGTACCAGTGTGAGTAGTATAGGTGGGAGTAGGGTAGGTGTGAGGGTGTACCAGTGTTAGAATAGGTGGGAGTAGGGTAGGTGTGAGGGTGTACCTGTGTGATTAGTATAGGTAGGAGTAGGTTAGGTGTGAGGGTGTACCTGTGTGAGTAGTATAGGTGGGAGTAGGGTAGGTGTGAGGGTGTACATGTGTGAGTAGTATAGGTGGGAGTAGGTTAGGTGTGAGGATGTACCTGTCTGAGTAGTATAGGTGGGAGTAGGGTAGGTGTGAGGGTGTACCTGTGTGAGTAGTATAGGTAGGAGTAGGTTAGGTGTGAGGGTGAACCTGTGTGAGTAGTATAGGTGGGAGTAGGGTAGGTGTGAGGGTGTACATGTGTGAGTAGGTTAGGTGTGAGGATGTACCTGTTTGAGTAGTATAGGTGGGAGTAGGGTAGGTGTGAGGGTGTACCAGTGTTAGAATAGGTGGGAGTAGGGTAGGTGTGAGGGTGTACCTGTGTGAGTAGTATAGTTGGGAGTAGGGTAGGTGTGAGGGTGTACCAGTAATTGCAATATAGGTGGGAGTAGGGTAGGTGTGAGGGTGTACCAGTAATTGCAATATAGGTGGGAGTAGGGTAGGTGTGAGGGTGTACCAGTGTTAGAATAGGTGGGAGTAGGGTAGGTGTGAGGGTGTACCTGTGTGAGTAGTATAGGTGGGAGTAGGGTAGGTGTGAGGATGTACCAGTGTGAATAGTATAGGTGGGAGTAGGGTAGGTGTGAGGGTGTACCTGTGTGAGTAGTATAGGTGGGAGTAGGGTAGGTGTGAGGATGTACCAGTGTCAGTAGTATAGGTGGGAGTAGGGTAGGTGTGAGGATGTACCAGTGTCAGTAGTATAGGTGGGAGTAGGTTAGGTGTGAGGATGTACCTGTCTGAGTAGTATAGGTGGGAGTAGGGTAGGTGTGAGGGTGTGCCAGTGTTAGAATAGGTGGGAGTAGGGTAGGTGTTAGGGGTGTACCTGTGTGAGTAGTATAGTTGGGAGTAGGGTAGGTGTGAGGGTGTACCAGTAATTGCAGTATAGGTGGTAGTACGGTAGGTGTGAGAGTGTACCAGTGTGAGTAGTATAGGTGGGAGTAGGGTAGGTGTGAGGGTGTACCAGTGTTAGAATAGGTGGGAGTAGGGTAGGTGTGAGGGTGTACCTGTGTGAGTAGTATAGGTAGGAGTAGGTTAGGTGTGAGGGTGTACCTGTGTGAGTAGTATAGGTGGGAGTAGGGTAGGTGTGAGGGTGTACATGTGTGAGTAGTATAGGTGGGAGTAGGTTAGGTGTGAGGATGTACCTGTCTGAGTAGTATAGGTGGGAGTAGGGTAGGTGTGAGGGTGTACCAGTGTTAGAATAGGTGGGAGTAGGGTAGGTGTGAGGGTGTACCTGTGTGAGTAGTATAGGTGGGAGTAGGGTAGGTGTGAGGGTGTACCAGTAATTGCAGTATAGGTGGTAGTATGGTAGGTGTGAGAGTGTACCAGTGTGAGTAGTATAGGTGGGAGTAGGGTAGGTGTGAGGGTGTACCAGTAATTGCAGTATAGGTGGGAGTAGGGTAGGTGTGAGGGTGTACCAGTAATTGCAGTATAGGTGGTAGTACGGTAGGTGTGAGAGTGAATCAGTGTGAGTAGTATAGGTGGGTAGATGTGAGAGTGAACCAGTGTGAGTAGTATAGTTGGGAGTACGGTAAGTGTGAGTATGTACCTGTGTGAATAGTATAGCTGGGAGTAGGGTAGGTGTGAGGGTGTACCAGTATGAACAGTATAGGTGGGAGTACGGTAGGTGTGAGGGTGTACCAGTGTGAGCAGTACAGGTGGGAGTACGGCAGGTGTGAGGGTGTACATGTGTGAGTAGTATAGGTGGGAGTACGGCAGGTGTGAGGATGTACATGTGTGACTAGTATAGGTGGGAGTAGGGTAGGTGTGAGGGTGTACCAGTGTGAATAGTATAGGTGGGAGTAGGGTAGGTGTTAGGATGTACCAGTGTGAGTAGTATAGGTGGGAGTAGGGTAGGTGTGAGGATGTACCTGTGTGAGTAGTATAGGTGGGAGTAGGGTAGGTGTGAGGATGTACCTGTGTGAGTAGTATAGGTGGGAGTACGGCAGGTGTGAGGGTGTACATGTGTGAGTAGTATAGGTGGGAGTAGGGTAGGTGTGAGGATGTACCTGTGTGAGTAGTATAGGTGGGAGTAGGGTAGGTGTGAGGGTGTACCAGTGTTAGAATAGGTGGGAGTAGGGTAGGTGTGAGGGTGTACCAGTGTGAGTAGTATAGGTGGGAGTAGGGTAGGTGTGAGGGTGTACCTGCGAGTAGTATAGGTGGGAGTAGGGTAGGTGTGAGGGTGTACCTGTGTGAGTAGTATAGGTGGGAGTAGGGTAGGTGTGAGGGTGTACCAGTGTTAGAATAGGTGGGAGTAGGTTAGGTGTGAGGATGTACCTGTGTGAGTAGTATAGGTGGGAGTAGGGTAGGTGTGAGGATGTACCTGTGTGAGTAGTATAGGTGGGAGTAGGGTAGGTGTGAGGGTGCACCAGTGTGAGTAGTATAGGTGTGAGGATGTACCAGTGGGAGTAGTATAGGTGGGAGTAGGGTAGGTGTGAGGATGTACCTGTGTGATTAGTATAGGTGGGAGTAGGGTAGGTGAGAGGGTGTACCAGTATGAGTAGTATAGGTGGGAGTAGGGTAGGTGTGAGGGTGTACCTGTGTGAGTAGTATAGGTGGGAGTAGGGTAGGTGTGAGGGTGTACCTGTGTGAGTAGTATAGGTGGGAGTACGGCAGGTGTGAGGATGTACATGTGTGAGTAGTATAGGTGGGAGTAGGGTAGGTGTGAGGGTGTACCAGTGTGAGTAGTATAGGTGGGAGTAGGGTAGGTGTGAGGATGTACCTGTGTGAGTAGTATAGGTGGGAGTAGGGTAGGTGTGAGGGTGTACCTGTGTGAGTAGTATAGGTGGGAGTAGGGTAGGTGTGAGGGTGTACCAGTGTTAGAATAGGTGGGAGTAGGGTAGGTGTGAGGGTGTACCTGTGTGAGTAGTATAGGTGGGAGTAGGGTAGGTGTGAGGGTGTACCAGTAATTGCAGTATAGGTGGTAGTACGGTAGGTGTGAGAGTGTACCAGTGTGAGTAGTATAGGTGGGAGTAGGGTAGGTGTGAGGGTGTACCAGTAATTGCAGTATAGGTGGGAGTAGGGTAGGTGTGAGGGTGTACCAGTAATTGCAGTATAGGTGGTAGTACGGTAGGTGTGAGAGTGAACCAGTGTGAGTAGTATAGGTGGGTAGATGTGAGAGTGAACCAGTGTGAGTAGTATAGTTGGGAGTACGGTAAGTGTGAGTATGTACCTGTGTGAATAGTATAGCTGGGAGTAGGGTAGGTGTGAGGGTGTACCAGTATGAGCAGTATAGGTGGGAGTACGGTAGGTGTGAGGGTGTACCAGTGTGAGCAGTACAGGTGGGAGTACGGCAGGTGTGAGGGTGTACATGTGTGAGTAGTATAGGTGGGAGTACGGCAGGTGTGAGGATGTACATGTGTGAGTAGTATAGGTGGGAGTAGGGTAGGTGTCAGGGTGTACCAGTGTGAATAGTATAGGTGGGAGTAGGGTAGGTGTGAGGATGTACCAGTGTGAGTAGTATAGGTGGGAGTAGGGTAGGTGTGAGGATGTACCTGTGTGAGTAGTATAGGTGGGAGTAGGGTAGGTGTGAGGATGTACCTGTGTGAGTAGTATAGGTGGGAGTACGGCAGGTGTGAGGGTGTACATGTGTGAGTAGTATAGGTGGGAGTAGGGTAGGTGTGAGGATGTACCTGTGTGAGTAGTATAGGTGGGAGTAGGGTAGGTGTGAGGGTGTACCAGTGTTAGAATAGGTGGGAGTAGGGTAGGTGTGAGGGTGTACCAGTGTGAGTAGTATAGGTGGGAGTAGGGTAGGTGTGAGGGTGTACCTGTGAGTAGTATAGGTGGGAGTAGGGTAGGTGTGAGGGTGTACCTGTGTGAGTAGTATAGGTGGGAGTAGGGTAGGTGTGAGGGTGCACCAGTGTGAGTAGTATAGGTGTGAGGATGTACCAGTGGGAGTAGTATAGGTGGGGGTAGGGTAGGTGTGAGGGTGTATCAGTGGGAGTAGTATAGGTGGGAGTAGGGTAGGTGTGAGGGTGTACCAGTGTGAGTAGTATAGGTGGGAGTAGGGTAGGTGTGAGGGTGTACCAGTGTGAGTAGTATAGGTGGGAGTAGGGTAGGTGTGAGGATGTACCTGTGTGATTAGTATAGGTGGGAGTAGGGTAGGTGAGAGGGTGTACCAGTATGAGTAGTATAGGTAGGAGTAGGGTAGGTGTGAGGGTGTACCTGTGTGAGTAGTATAGGTGGGAGTAGGGTAGGTGTGAGGGTGTACCTGTGTGAGTAGTATAGGTGGGAGTACGGCAGGTGTGAGGATGTACATATGTGAGTAGTATAGGTGGGAGTAGGGTAGGTGTGAGGGTGTACCAGTGTGAGTAGTATAGGTGGGAGTAGGGTAGGTGTGAGGGTGTACCTGCGAGTAGTATAGGTGGGAGTAGGGTAGGTGTGAGGGTGTACCTGTGTGAGTAGTATAGGTGGGAGTAGGGTAGGTGTGAGGGTGTACCAGTGTTAGAATAGGTGGGAGTAGGTTAGGTGTGAGGATGTACCTGTGTGAGTAGTATAGGTGGGAGTAGGGTAGGTGTGAGGATGTACCTGTGTGAGTAGTATAGGTGGGAGTAGGGTAGGTGTGAGGGTGCACCAGTGTGAGTAGTATAGGTGTGAGGATGTACCAGTGGGAGTAGTATAGGTGGGAGTAGGGTAGGTGTGAGGATGTACCTGTGTGATTAGTATAGGTGGGAGTAGGGTAGGTGAGAGGGTGTACCAGTATGAGTAGTATAGGTGGGAGTAGGGTAGGTGTGAGGGTGTACCTGTGTGAGTAGTATAGGTGGGAGTAGGGTAGGTGTGAGGGTGTACCTGTGTGAGTAGTATAGGTGGGAGTACGGCAGGTGTGAGGATGTACATGTGTGAGTAGTATAGGTGGGAGTAGGGTAGGTGTGAGGGTGTACCAGTGTGAGTAGTATAGGTGGGAGTAGGGTAGGTGTGAGGATGTACCTGTGTGAGTAGTATAGGTGGGAGTAGGGTAGGTGTGAGGGTGTACCTGTGTGAGTAGTATAGGTGGGAGTAGGGTAGGTGTGAGGGTGTACCAGTGTTAGAATAGGTGGGAGTAGGGTAGGTGTGAGGGTGTACCTGTGTGAGTAGTATAGGTGGGAGTAGGGTAGGTGTGAGGGTGTACCAGTAATTGCAGTATAGGTGGTAGTACGGTAGGTGTGAGAGTGTACCAGTGTGAGTAGTATAGGTGGGAGTAGGGTAGGTGTGAGGGTGTACCAGTAATTGCAGTATAGGTGGGAGTAGGGTAGGTGTGAGGGTGTACCAGTAATTGCAGTATAGGTGGTAGTACGGTAGGTGTGAGAGTGAACCAGTGTGAGTAGTATAGGTGGGTAGATGTGAGAGTGAACCAGTGTGAGTAGTATAGTTGGGAGTACGGTAAGTGTGAGTATGTACCTGTGTGAATAGTATAGCTGGGAGTAGGGTAGGTGTGAGGGTGTACCAGTATGAGCAGTATAGGTGGGAGTACGGTAGGTGTGAGGGTGTACCAGTGTGAGCAGTACAGGTGGGAGTACGGCAGGTGTGAGGGTGTACATGTGTGAGTAGTATAGGTGGGAGTACGGCAGGTGTGAGGATGTACATGTGTGAGTAGTATAGGTGGGAGTAGGGTAGGTGTCAGGGTGTACCAGTGTGAATAGTATAGGTGGGAGTAGGGTAGGTGTGAGGATGTACCAGTGTGAGTAGTATAGGTGGGAGTAGGGTAGGTGTGAGGATGTACCTGTGTGAGTAGTATAGGTGGGAGTAGGGTAGGTGTGAGGATGTACCTGTGTGAGTAGTATAGGTGGGAGTACGGCAGGTGTGAGGGTGTACATGTGTGAGTAGTATAGGTGGGAGTAGGGTAGGTGTGAGGATGTACCTGTGTGAGTAGTATAGGTGGGAGTAGGGTAGGTGTGAGGGTGTACCAGTGTTAGAATAGGTGGGAGTAGGGTAGGTGTGAGGGTGTACCAGTGTGAGTAGTATAGGTGGGAGTAGGGTAGGTGTGAGGGTGTACCTGTGAGTAGTATAGGTGGGAGTAGGGTAGGTGTGAGGGTGTACCTGTGTGAGTAGTATAGGTGGGAGTAGGGTAGGTGTGAGGGTGCACCAGTGTGAGTAGTATAGGTGTGAGGATGTACCAGTGGGAGTAGTATAGGTGGGGGTAGGGTAGGTGTGAGGGTGTATCAGTGGGAGTAGTATAGGTGGGAGTAGGGTAGGTGTGAGGGTGTACCAGTGTGAGTAGTATAGGTGGGAGTAGGGTAGGTGTGAGGGTGTACCAGTGTGAGTAGTATAGGTGGGAGTAGGGTAGGTGTGAGGATGTACCTGTGTGATTAGTATAGGTGGGAGTAGGGTAGGTGAGAGGGTGTACCAGTATGAGTAGTATAGGTAGGAGTAGGGTAGGTGTGAGGGTGTACCTGTGTGAGTAGTATAGGTGGGAGTAGGGTAGGTGTGAGGGTGTACCTGTGTGAGTAGTATAGGTGGGAGTACGGCAGGTGTGAGGATGTACATATGTGAGTAGTATAGGTGGGAGTAGGGTAGGTGTGAGGGTGTACCAGTGTGAGTAGTATAGGTGGGAGTAGGGTAGGTGTGAGGATGTACCTGTGTGAGTAGTATAGGTGGGAGTAGGGTAGGTGTGAGGGTGTACCTGTGTGAGTAGTATAGGTGGGAGTAGGGTAGGTGTGAGGGTGTACCAGTGTAAGGACTATTAGTGGGAGAAGTATAGGTGGGAGTAGGGTGGGTGTGAGGGTGTACCAGTGTGAGGACTATTAGTGGGAGTAGTATAGGTGGGAGTAGGGTGGGTGTGAGGATGTACCAGTGTGAGGACTATTAGTGGGAGAAGTATAGGTGGGAGTAGGGTAGGTGTGAGGGTGTACCAGTGTGAGTAGTATAGGTGGGAGTAGGGTGGGTGTGAGGGTGTACCTGTGTGAGTAGTATAGGTGGGAGTAGGGTGGGTGTGAGGATGTACCAGTGTGAGGACTATTAGTGGGAGAAGTATAGGTGGGAGTAGGGTGGGTGTGAGGGTGTACCAGTTTGAGTAGTATAGGTGGGAGTAGGGTAGGTGTGAGGGTGTACCAGTGTGAGTAGTATAGGTGGGAGTAGGGTAGGTGTGAGGATGTACATGTGTGAGTAGTATAGGTGGGAGTAGGGTAGGTGTGAGGGTGTACCAGTATGAGTAGTATAGGTGGGAGTAGGGTAGGTGTGAGGGTGTACCAGTGTGAGTAGTATAGGTATGAGTAGGGTAGGTGTGAGGATGTACATGTGTGAGTAGTATAGGTGGGAGTAGGGTAGGTGTGAGGGTGTACCTGTGTGAGTAGTATAGGTGGGAGTAGGGTAGGTGTGAGGGTGTACCTGTGAGTAGCATAGGTGGGAGTAGGGTAGGTGTGAGGATGTACCTGTGTGAGTAGTATAGGTGGTAGTAGGGTAGGTGTGAGGGTGTATCAGTGTGAGTAGTATAGGTGGGAGTAGGGTAGGTGTGAGGGTGTACCAGTATGAGTAGTATAGGTGGGAGTAGGGTAGGTGTGAGGGTGTACCTGTGTGAGTAGTATAGGTGGGAGTAGGGTAGGTGTGAGGGTGTACCTGTGTGAGTAGTATAGGTGGGAGTACGGCGGGTGTGAGGATGTACATGTGTGAGTAGTATAGGTGGGAGTAGGGTAGGTGTGAGGGTGTACCAGTAATTGCAGTATAGGTGGTAGTACGGTAGGTGTGAGAGTGTACCAGTGTGAGTAGTATAGGTGGGAGTAGGGTAGGTGTGAGGGTGTACCAGTAATTGCAGTATAGGTGGGAGTAGGGTAGGTGTGAGGGTGTACCAGTAATTGCAGTATAGGTGGTAGTACGGTAGGTGTGAGAGTGAACCAGTGTGAGTAGTATAGGTGGGTAGATGTGAGAGTGAACCAGTGTGAGTAGTATAGTTGGGAGTACGGTAAGTGTGAGTATGTACCTGTGTGAATAGTATAGCTGGGAGTAGGGTAGGTGTGAGGGTGTACCAGTATGAGCAGTATAGGTGGGAGTACGGTAGGTGTGAGGGTGTACCAGTGTGAGCAGTACAGGTGGGAGTACGGCAGGTGTGAGGGTGTACATGTGTGAGTAGTATAGGTGGGAGTACGGCAGGTGTGAGGATGTACATGTGTGAGTAGTATAGGTGGGAGTAGGGTAGGTGTCAGGGTGTACCAGTGTGAATAGTATAGGTGGGAGTAGGGTAGGTGTGAGGATGTACCAGTGTGAGTAGTATAGGTGGGAGTAGGGTAGGTGTGAGGATGTACCTGTGTGAGTAGTATAGGTGGGAGTAGGGTAGGTGTGAGGATGTACCTGTGTGAGTAGTATAGGTGGGAGTACGGCAGGTGTGAGGGTGTACATGTGTGAGTAGTATAGGTGGGAGTAGGGTAGGTGTGAGGATGTACCTGTGTGAGTAGTATAGGTGGGAGTAGGGTAGGTGTGAGGGTGTACCAGTGTTAGAATAGGTGGGAGTAGGGTAGGTGTGAGGGTGTACCAGTGTGAGTAGTATAGGTGGGAGTAGGGTAGGTGTGAGGGTGTACCTGTGAGTAGTATAGGTGGGAGTAGGGTAGGTGTGAGGGTGTACCTGTGTGAGTAGTATAGGTGGGAGTAGGGTAGGTGTGAGGGTGCACCAGTGTGAGTAGTATAGGTGTGAGGATGTACCAGTGGGAGTAGTATAGGTGGGGGTAGGGTAGGTGTGAGGGTGTATCAGTGGGAGTAGTATAGGTGGGAGTAGGGTAGGTGTGAGGGTGTACCAGTGTGAGTAGTATAGGTGGGAGTAGGGTAGGTGTGAGGGTGTACCAGTGTGAGTAGTATAGGTGGGAGTAGGGTAGGTGTGAGGATGTACCTGTGTGATTAGTATAGGTGGGAGTAGGGTAGGTGAGAGGGTGTACCAGTATGAGTAGTATAGGTAGGAGTAGGGTAGGTGTGAGGGTGTACCTGTGTGAGTAGTATAGGTGGGAGTAGGGTAGGTGTGAGGGTGTACCTGTGTGAGTAGTATAGGTGGGAGTACGGCAGGTGTGAGGATGTACATATGTGAGTAGTATAGGTGGGAGTAGGGTAGGTGTGAGGGTGTACCAGTGTGAGTAGTATAGGTGGGAGTAGGGTAGGTGTGAGGATGTACCTGTGTGAGTAGTATAGGTGGGAGTAGGGTAGGTGTGAGGGTGTACCTGTGTGAGTAGTATAGGTGGGAGTAGGGTAGGTGTGAGGGTGTACCAGTGTAAGGACTATTAGTGGGAGAAGTATAGGTGGGAGTAGGGTGGGTGTGAGGGTGTACCAGTGTGAGGACTATTAGTGGGAGTAGTATAGGTGGGAGTAGGGTGGGTGTGAGGATGTACCAGTGTGAGGACTATTAGTGGGAGAAGTATAGGTGGGAGTAGGGTAGGTGTGAGGGTGTACCAGTGTGAGTAGTATAGGTGGGAGTAGGGTGGGTGTGAGGGTGTACCTGTGTGAGTAGTATAGGTGGGAGTAGGGTGGGTGTGAGGATGTACCAGTGTGAGGACTATTAGTGGGAGAAGTATAGGTGGGAGTAGGGTGGGTGTGAGGGTGTACCAGTTTGAGTAGTATAGGTGGGAGTAGGGTAGGTGTGAGGGTGTACCAGTGTGAGTAGTATAGGTGGGAGTAGGGTAGGTGTGAGGATGTACATGTGTGAGTAGTATAGGTGGGAGTAGGGTAGGTGTGAGGGTGTACCAGTATGAGTAGTATAGGTGGGAGTAGGGTAGGTGTGAGGGTGTACCAGTGTGAGTAGTATAGGTATGAGTAGGGTAGGTGTGAGGATGTACATGTGTGAGTAGTATAGGTGGGAGTAGGGTAGGTGTGAGGGTGTACCTGTGTGAGTAGTATAGGTGGGAGTAGGGTAGGTGTGAGGGTGTACCTGTGAGTAGCATAGGTGGGAGTAGGGTAGGTGTGAGGATGTACCTGTGTGAGTAGTATAGGTGGTAGTAGGGTAGGTGTGAGGGTGTATCAGTGTGAGTAGTATAGGTGGGAGTAGGGTAGGTGTGAGGGTGTACCAGTATGAGTAGTATAGGTGGGAGTAGGGTAGGTGTGAGGGTGTACCTGTGTGAGTAGTATAGGTGGGAGTAGGGTAGGTGTGAGGGTGTACCTGTGTGAGTAGTATAGGTGGGAGTACGGCGGGTGTGAGGATGTACATGTGTGAGTAGTATAGGTGGGAGTAGGGTAGGTGTGAGGGTGTACCAGTGTGAGTAGTATAGGTGGGAGTAGGGTAGGTGTGAGGATGTACCTGTGTGAGTAGTATAGGTGGGAGTAGGGTAGATGTGAGGGTGTACCTGTGTGAGTAGTATAGGTGGGAGTAGGGTAGGTGTGAGGGTGTACCAGTGTTATAATAGGTGGGAGTAGGGTGGGTGTGAGGGTGTACCTGTGTTAGTATAGGTGGGAGTAGGGTAGGTGTGAGGGTGTACCAGTGTGAGGACTATTAGTGGGAGTAGTATAGGTGGGAGTAGGGTGGGTGTGAGGATGTACCAGTGTGAGGACTATTAGTGGGAGTAGGGTGGGTGTGAGGATGTACCAGTGTGAGGACTATTAGTGGGAGAAGTATAGGTGGGAGTAGGGTAGGTGTGAGGGTGTACCAGTGTGAGTAGTATAGGTGGGAGTAGGGTGGGTGTGAGGGTGTACCTGTGTGAGTAGTATAGGTGGGAGTAGGGTGGGCGTGAGGATGTACCAGTGTGAGGACTATTAGTGGGAGAAGTATAGGTGGGAGTAGGGTGGGTGTGAGGGTGTACCAGTTTGAGTAGTATAGGTGGGAGTAGGGTAGGTGTGAGGGTGTACCAGTGTGAGTAGTATAGGTGGGAGTAGGGTAGGTGTGAGGATGTACATGTGTGAGTAGTATAGGTGGGAGTAGGGTAGGTGTGAGGGTGTACCAGTATGAGTAGTATAGGTGGGAGTAGGGTAGGTGTGAGGGTGTACCTGTGTGAGTAGTATAGGTGGGAGTAGGGTAGGTGTGAGGGTGTACCTGTGTGAGTAGTATAGGTGGGAGTACGGCAGGTGTGAGGATGTACATGTGTGAGTAGTATAGGTGGGAGTAGGGTAGGTGTGAGGGTGTACCAGTGTGAGTAGTATAGGTATGAGTAGGGTAGGTGTGAGGATGTACATGTGTGAGTAGTATAGGTGGGAGTAGGGTAGGTGTGAGGATGTACATGTGTGAGTAGTATAGGTGGGAGTAGGGTAGGTGTGAGGGTGTACCTGTGTGAGTAGTATAGGTGGGAGTAGGGTAGGTGTGAGGGTGTACCTGTGTGAGTAGTATAGGTGGGAGTAGGGTAGGTGTGAGGATGTACCAGTGTGAGGACTATTAGTGGGAGTAGTATAGGTGGGAGTAGGGTGGGTGTGAGGATGTACCAGTGTGAGGACTATTAGTGGGAGAAGTATAGGTGGGAGTAGGGTAGGTGTGAGGGTGTACCTGTGCTAGAATAGGTGGGAGTAGGGTGGGTGTGAGGATGTACCAGTGTGAGGACTATTAGTGGGAGTAGGGTAGGTGTGAGGGTGTACCTGTGTGAGCAGTATAGGTGGGAGTAGGGTAGGTGTGAGGATGTACCAGTGTGAGGACTATTAGTGGGAGAAGTATAGGTGAGAGTAGGGTGGGTGTGAGGACTATTAGTGGGAGAAGTATAGGTGGGAGTAGGGTAGGTGTGAGGACTATTAGTGGGAGAAGTATAGGTGATGTAACTCCTATGGATATCAGATGTAATATACAGACTGATAACATTACCACTCTGTTTACACAGATGTTTATTACAGGAATTTATACAGAAATGAGCATCTGGTTAGGTAGAGAATGATGTACACGACTTCGGCTATGGAACGTAGACGAGTCATTGCCGCTATTATGCTTGTGGTCAGTGTAACTAGTTTACAGCATTAGTATTACTGTACAATATCACTTTACACTATAAATCCTCCATCATCCGGGCTTTGTATGAAGCAGGTTGTTATATATTAGTGGATGTGGTAGAAAACTGCTTGTGGACCCTTTCGTAACGTTCTATTTCCTGGGGTGACACCGATGGATGAAGACGCTCCGCAGCCTGAAACAAATGTTCCATGCGAAGAAGAAGCTCCACACCGGTCTCTTCCACACCTGGGAGATACAAGAAGGCATCGCATGAGCGAACGTCCTGACAAGTAACGGGTGATACGTTCTTACTGAGAGAAGCCAACAAGAAGTAGCGCTCATCCTGATGTCTCATGAAAATGAAATGTGTTACTTACTTATAAATCATTTTGTCTGAGGCCAATGGTGGAAAAAATCAACTGTTGATATAATATAACCCGGCTTAACCGGCGCTTCTTCCAAATGCAGCCGAATAGATTCCAAACATAAACATACAGCAATTCACCAACATACATGTAATACAAAGATAATATTTAAGAAGCCCCTATAAGCGCAAATGTGATCTCATGAAGGGAATACTTATATTTTGGTGTGATGATGTCTCCTAGATGTCTGATATCAAAACCTCTCTGATGGGCGAAACCGCTCAATGTGGTGTATTTAGCGGTGTATATTAACCCATTACCTGTGGTGTTGTAACCACAGAATCCTACTGTATAGATATAACACAGAATGGTATCAGCCTTCTGCAAAAACGGTGATATTGTTACCAGAGCGGCCACCACAGTCCAGATCCAGACTGTACTAGAAACTACACCATTTGTTTCATGACTGTAAGGACAGGGCTAGGATGTCTGAGGATGGGAACTGGCCTCAATGGTGTTTGTTGGCTTTCTTGGTCTTCACCAGAGGTGTCTGCAAAGAAAATTGGACTCGGCTGCAGGAGGCCAGATGTTGTGTCCTTCAGAAATGGCTGCTGATATCAAACAAACCTGGTACTAAGTAGACAGCAAGCAGGGATCCCGGAACAAGCCAAATGTCAGATGCAGGCAGCAAAGAAGAAAGAAATAATTATAACTCAGACGCTCGGCGAGGAAACCTGTTGTGCGGATGAGGCCCTAAAGGGAAAGTTGCAGGGTCAGGTGATCAATCAGATTTTGAGATCACCCATCAATCAATTTCTTGCAAGGTGATTGGACGGGTTTGTTTATTAACTTCGGGTTACCTCTTTGAAAAAGCTACGAGCGAAACGTACGTCGGGGGAATGTGACGTCACAGGCACCTGACAGCGGCATCTCTATGCCCTGAAGGTACTATGTTACCTCAAATACTATGCACATAAGACTACTGAGATCTGCCTATGTAATAAGAGGACTCCTGGGGGGACATTATAATATTTTTGGGTGTTAACTCAGGATGAATGATATTATTTCATATTTCTGAGCACTTTAGGACATGGACTATCCAACAAGCTCTAATTAATGCATATTAGGAAAAAGTGAGATACATACTACTAGGATCATTGAATACTGATAGTGCAGAATAGTGTGATAATATATATGTAGTGTGATAATATATATGTAGTGTGATAGTATATATGTAGTGTGATAGTATATATGTAGTGTGATAATAGATATGTAGTGTGATAATATATATGTAGTGTGATAATATATATGTAGTGTGATAATATATATGTAATGTGATAATACATATGTAGTGTGATAATACATATGTAGTGTGATAATATATATGTAGTGTGATAGTATATATGTAGTG
Organism: Mixophyes australis; assembly: GCA_036250195.1. Lineage (NCBI taxonomy): Eukaryota > Metazoa > Chordata > Amphibia > Anura > Limnodynastidae > Mixophyes > Mixophyes australis. The sequence continues at coordinate 376,663,897 of JAVHZZ010000003.1, forward strand.
TGATAGTATATATGTAGTGTGATAATATATATGTAATGTGATAATATATATGTAGTGTGATAGTATATATGTAGTGTGATAGTATATATGTAATGTGATAATATATATGTAGTGTGATAATATATATGTAGTGTGATAATATATATGTAGTGTGATAGTATATATGTAGTGTGATAGTATATATGTAGTGTGATAATATATATGTAATGTGATAATATATATGTAGTGTGATAGTATATATGTAGTGTGATAATATATATGTAGTGTGATAATATATATGTAGTGTGATAGTATATATGTAGTGTGATAGTATATATGTAGTGTGATAGTATATATGTAGTGTGATAATATATATGTAGTGTGATAATATATATGTAGTGTGATAGTATATATGTAGTGTGATAGTATATATGTAGTGTGATAATATATATATAGTGTGATAATATATATGTAGTGTGATAATATATATGTAGTGTGATAGTATATATGTAGTGTGATAGTATATATGTAGTGTGATAATATATATGTAGTGTGATAGTATATATGTAGTGTGATAGTATATATGTAGTGTGATAATATATATGTAGTGTGATAATATATATGTAGTGTGATAATATATATGTAGTGTGATAGTGTATATGTAGTGTGATAGTATATATGTAGTGTGATAGTATATATGTAGTGTGATAGTATATATGTAGTGTGATAATATATATGTAGTGTGATAATATATATGTAGTGTGATAATATATATGTAGTGTGATAATATATATGTAGTGTGATAGTATATATGTAGTGTGATAGTATATATGTAGTGTGATAGTATATATGTAGTGTGATAGTATATATGTAGTGTGATAATATATATGTAGTGTGATAATATATATGTAGTGTGATAGTATATATGTAGTGTGATAGTATATATGTAGTGTGATAGTATATATGTAGTGTGATAATATATATGTAGTGTGATAGTATATATGTAGTGTGATAATATATATGTAGTGTGATAGTATATATGTAGTGTGATAGTATATATGTAGTGTGATAGTATATATGTAGTGTGATAATATATATGTAGTGTGATAATATATATGTAGTGTGATAGTATATATGTAGTGTGATAGTATATATGTAGTGTGATAATATATATGTAGTGTGATAATATATATGTAGTGTGATAGTATATATGTAGTGTGATAATATATATGTAGTGTGATAATATATATGTAGTGTGATAATATATATGTAGTGTGATAGTATATATGTAATGTGATAGTATATATGTAGTGTGATAATATATATGTAGTGTGATAGTATATATGTAGTGTGATAATATATATGTAGTGTGATAGTATATATGTAGTGTGATAGTATATATGTAATGTGATAATATATATGTAGTGTGATAGTATATATGTAGTGTGATAGTATATATGTAGTGTGATAATATATATGTAGTGTGATAATATATATGTAGTGTGATAATAGATATGTAGTGTGATAATAGATATGTAGTGTGATAATAGATATGTAGTGTGATAATATATATGTAGTGTGATAATATATATGTAGTGTGATAATATATATGTAGTGTGATAGTATATATGTAGTGTGATAGTATATATGTAGTGTGATAGTATATATGTAGTGTGATAATATATATGTAGTGTGATAGTATATATGTAGTGTGATAGTATATATGTAGTGTGATAGTATATATGTAGTGTGATAGTATATATGTAGTGTGATAGTATATATGTAGTGTGATAGTATATATGTAGTGTGATAGTATATATGTAGTGTGATAATATATATGTAGTGTGATAATATATATGTAGTGTGATAATATATATGTAGTGTGATAATATATATGTAGTGTGATAATATATATGTAGTGTGATAATATATATGTAGTGTGATAGTATATATGTAGTGTGATAATAGATATGTAGTGTGATAGTATATATGTAGTGTGATAATATATATGTAGTGTGATAGTATATATGTAGTGTGATAATATATATGTAGTGTGATAGTATATATGTAGTGTGATAGTATATATGTAGTGTGATAATATATATGTAGTGTGATAGTATATATGTAGTGTGATAGTATATATGTAGTGTGATAGTATATATGTAGTGTGATAGTATATATGTAGTGTGATAATATATATGTAGTGTGATAGTATATATGTAGTGTGATAATATATATGTAGTGTGATAGTATATATGTAGTGTGATAGTATATATGTAGTGTGATAATATATATGTAGTGTGATAATAGATATGTAGTGTGATAATAGATATGTAGTGTGATAGTATATATGTAGTGTGATAGTATATATGTATATATGTAGTGTGATAATATATATGTAGTGTGATAATATATATGTAGTGTGATAATATATATGTAGTGTGATAGTATATATGTAGTGTGATAGTATATATGTAGTGTGATAATATATATGTAGTGTGATAATATATATGTAGTGTGATAATAGATATGTAGTGTGATAGTATATATGTAGTGTGATAGTATATATGTAGTGTGATAGTATATATGTATATATGTAGTGTGATAATATATATGTAGTGTGATAATATATATGTAGTGTGATAGTATATATGTAGTGTGATAGTATATATGTAGTGTGATAATAGATATGTAGTGTGATAGTATATATGTAGTGTGATAGTATATATGTAGTGTGATAATATATATGTAGTGTGATAGTATATATGTAGTGTGATAATATATATGTAGTGTGATAGTATATATGTAGTGTGATAATATATATGTAGTGTGATAGTATATATGTATATATGTAGTGTGATAATATATATGTAGTGTGATAGTATATATGTAGTGTGATAGTATATATGTAGTGTGATAGTATATATGTAGTGTGATAGTATATATGTAGTGTGATAATAGATATGTAGTGTGATAGTATATATGTAGTGTGATAGTATATATGTAGTGTGATAATATATATGTAGTGTAATAGCATATATGTAGTGTGATAATATATATGTAGTGTGATAGCATATATGTAGTGTGATAATATATATGTAGTGTGATAGTATATATGTAGTGTGATAATATATATGTAGTGTGATAGTATATATGTAGTGTGATAATATATATGTAGTGTGATAATATATATGTAGTGTGATAGTATATATGTAGTGTGATAGTATATATGTAGTGTGATAGTATATATGTAGTGTGATAGTATATATGTAGTGTGATAATATATATGTAGTGTGATAGTATATATGTAGTGTGATAGTATATATGTATATATGTAGTGTGATAATATATATGTAGTGTGATAATATATATGTAGTGTGATAGTATATATGTAGTGTGATAGTATATATGTAGTGTGATAATATATATGTAGTGTGATAGTAGATATGTAGTGTGATAATATATATGTAGTGTGATAATATATATGTAGTGTGATAATAGATATGTAGTGTGATAATAGATATGTAGTGTGATAATATATATGTAGTGTGATAATATATATGTAGTGTGATAGTATATATGTAGTGTGATAATATATATGTAGTGTGATAATATATATGTAGTGTGATAATAGATATGTAGTGTGATAATATATATGTAGTGTGATAGTATATATGTAGTGTGATAGTATATATGTAGTGTGATAATATATATGTAGTGTGATAGTATATATGTAGTGTGATAATATATATGTAGTGTGATAATATATATGTAGTGTGATAGTATATATGTAGTGTGATAGTATATATGTAGTGTGATAATATATATGTAGTGTGATAGTATATATGTAGTGTGATAGTATATATGTAGTGTGATAATATATATGTAGTGTGATAGTATATATGTAGTGTGATAGTATATATGTAGTGTGATAATATATATGTAGTGTGATAGTATATATGTAGTGTGATAATATATATGTAGTGTGATAATATATATGTAGTGTGATAGTATATATGTAGTGTGATAGTATATATGTAGTGTGATAGTATATATGTAGTGTGATAATATATATGTAGTGTGATAATATATATGTAGTGTGATAATAGATATGTAGTGTGATAGTATATATGTAGTGTGATAGTATATATGTAGTGTGATAGTATATATGTAGTGTGATAGTATATATGTAGTGTGATAATATATATGTAGTGTGATAATAAATATGTAGTGTGATAGTATATATGTAGTGTGATAGTATATATGTAGTGTGATAATATATATGTAGTGTGATAATATATATGTAGTGTGATAGTATATATGTAGTGTGATAGTATATATGTATATATGTAGTGTGATAATATATATGTAGTGTGATAGTATATATGTATATATGTAGTGTGATAATATATATGTAGTGTGATAGTATATATGTATATATGTAGTGTGATAATATATATGTAGTGTGATAGTATATATGTAGTGTGATAATATATATGTAGTGTGATAGTATATATGTATATATGTAGTGTGATAGTATATATGTAGTGTGATAGTATATATGTATATATGTAGTGTGATAGTATATATGTAGTGTGATAGTATATATGTAGTGTGATAGTATATATGTAGTGTGATAGTATATATGTAGTGTGATAATATATATGTAGTGTGATAATATATATGTAGTGTGATAATATATATGTAGTGTGATAGTATATATGTAGTGTGATAGTATATATGTAGTGTGATAGTATATATGTAGTGTGATAATATATATGTAGTGTGATAATATATATGTAGTGTGATAGTATATATGTAGTGTGATAGTATATATGTAGTGTGATAGTATATATGTAGTGTGATAATATATATGTAGTGTGATAATATATATGTAGTGTGATAGTATATATGTAGTGTGATAGTATATATGTAGTGTGATAATATATATGTAGTGTGATAATATATATGTAGTGTGATAGTATATATGTAGTGTGATAGTATATATGTAGTGTGATAATATATATGTAGTGTGATAGTATATATGTATATATGTAGTGTGATAATATATATGTAGTGTGATAGTATATATGTAGTGTGATAATATATATGTAGTGTGATAGTATATATGTATATATGTAGTGTGATAGTATATATGTAGTGTGATAGTATATATGTAGTGTGATAGTATATATGTAGTGTGATAATATATATGTAGTGTGATAGTATATATGTAGTGTGATAGTATATATGTAGTGTGATAGTATATATGTAGTGTGATAGTATATATGTAGTGTGATAGTATATATGTAGTGTGATAATATATATGTAGTGTGATAGTATATATGTAGTGTGATAGTATATATGTAGTGTGATAGTATATATGTAGTGTGATAGTATATATGTAGTGTGATAGTATATATGTAGTGTGATAGTATATATGTAGTGTGATAATATATATGTAGTGTGATAATATATATGTAGTGTGATAATATATATGTAGTGTGATAATATATATGTAGTGTGATAGTATATATGTAGTGTGATAATAGATATGTAGTGTGATAATAGATATGTAGTGTGATAATATATATGTAGTGTGATAGTATATATGTAGTGTGATAGTATATATGTAGTGTGATAGTATATATGTAGTGTGATAGTATATATGTAGTGTGATAATATATATGTAGTGTGATAGTATATATGTAGTGTGATAATAGATATGTAGTGTGATAATAGATATGTAGTGTGATAATATATATGTAGTGTGATAGTATATATGTAGTGTGATAGTATATATGTAGTGTGATAATATATATGTAGTGTGATAGTATATATGTAGTGTGATAATATATATGTAGTGTGATAGTATATATGTAGTGTGATAGTATATATGTAGTATGATAGTATATATGTAGTGTGATAATATATATGTAGTGTGATAATATATATGTAGTGTGATAATAGATATGTAGTGTGATAGTATATATGTAGTGTGATAGTATATATGTAGTGTGATAGTATATATGTAGTGTGATAATATATATGTAGTGTGATAATATATATGTAGTGTGATAATATATATGTAGTGTGATAATAGATATGTAGTGTGATAGTATATATGTAGTGTGATAGTATATATGTAGTGTGATAATATATATGTAGTGTGATAATAGATATGTAGTGTGATAGTATATATGTAGTGTGATAGTATATATGTAGTGTGATAGTATATATGTAGTGTGATAGTATATATGTAGTGTGATAATATATTCCAACTAACCCTGAATAAAGAGCTTCAAATGAACTAAATATTATGGTTTATTCAATATATGTGCAAGGAGCAATTAGCGCCAATTAAATACATAAGGGAAGAGTTGGGATATACTAATGCAATACATTTCCTAATATTGACAGTGTAAAGCGCATGATTTTTGGCAAACATAGGAATCAAGTATAATATGATAATATATCTCAGCTAACCCTGAATAAAGAGGCTGAAACTAGCTAAATGTTAGTAACAGTATCTCTAATGTATGCGCAAGGAATCACTGAACTCATGTCCAATACTGATACACCTAGATATATATATATTTAAAACCCAATCTAATGCCCCCCGCTTCTAGATGTATTGAGTTAGGTAGGGACTCTACATGCAGCATTATAGGAGCGGACTATAAAATCTAATGATATTAGAAATTTATTGGTGATTAAATTGCTCCTTAATACCTTATTTATGACGCGTATCCTACGCCGCTGTCGGATGTTCTTTGGATTTTAATACACTACATACATATTACATACATTTTTAATGGTTATTTCGCTGCTTTGTCTTTTATTTTAAAAATGATTAAATAAAAGTGAAGTTTTATATTTGATATTCATTTGTTGAGGGACTGTCCTGTCTGTGATCAACAACACCGAACACAGGACGTAATCACCAGACTCTGAACAGACCAAGAACTGAAAGGACATGAGCGAGACGTTTATGGTTCAATCCAGGTCACATCCCTGAACGCTGACAAACTGAACACCAAAGAACTAACGCTCCCAGCAGAGACTGTGACATCACTAATGTCACTAAGAAAACCAACAGCAACGAGCCTCCAGTTCATCTGAAATACTTCTTATGAGCAGGGATCACCATCGATGGGGCTGTTCCTACCTACTATCCCTTCTCATACCCATGGCAGCAGTTACTCTTCCCTTCCACCTTTCTTTCTGCTCGTAATCCCTCTCTTTACCTAAAATCCCAGGTACTCACCTTCCTGCAGGCGCTTAACCTTCTCTTTAACAGCACTCATCATTGCGTCCGCACACAGAGCGTAGAGGTCAGCCCCGCTCAGGACAGACGGACAGTATTCTAATACCAATGAGAGGTCAACTGCAGGATCCAGAGAGAACCTGCAAGAAACAGAGAGACCTCTTCAATGGCTCATCTCTCCCCTACTGGCCTCATCTAGCGGTCAGCCAGGAAACAGGAGAGAACAATCCATGAGGACATAAAGCAGGAGTGAGAGAAGACACTGCCCAGCAACCAGATTCCTCCCAGAAGCAGATTTAGGACTATATTGGGCCTGATTCATTAATGATCTTAACTTAAGAAACTTCTTATTTCAGTCTCCTGGACAAAACCATGTTACAATACAAGGGGTGCAAACTAGATTTCTGTTTTGCACATAAGTTACATACTGACTGTTTTTTTATGTAACACACAAATACTTGATAGATTATTTGTACACTGACATTTAAAGTTGATATTTGTGTGTTACATGAAAAAACAGTCAGTATTTATCTTATGTGCAAAACAGAAATCTAGTTTGCACCCCTTGTATTGTAACATGGTTTTGTCCAGGAGACTGAAATAAGAAGTTTCTTAAGTTAAGATCATTAATGAATCAGGCCCAATATCTTTATTTTGCTGTTGGCTACAAGTTTAATGTATTGTTTTTAAACTATAGTTAGGAAATGGGATGATAAAGAATAATCAAAATACGATTATTTGTTTTTACATTCATAGTAATCATAAGAAATAAAGTGTAGACTGAAGTTACAAATCTTTCTAGATAAACACCTCAATTATAACTTTATTATGAATCAAATTAAATTATTAAAAGGAACAATGTGGCCGGATCAATATGGAGTCTGAAGCATTAAACCTCACATATCAAACCCCCAGCTTCTCACAGCGCCCTCTTACCACTTTGTCTTGTTTTATTACTGTGTTTGTAAAGCGCTACAGAATATGCTGGCGCTATATATTTAATAAAACACTAACACCAGCACACGGGTTACCAGATGCCACAAACTTGTGTATGTGACTAGTATCACACACACAGAATACACATTGTATGTGCTCACCCTGTGTATCCTGTCACTACATGTAGACATGTGCAGCCTGACACAGGGGCTCATACTCACTTGCGTGTTATGGCTTCTAGAACTTTCAGCTGTGAGTCCCGATCTTCATTTACCCCAACATACACCAGCTGGTCAAACCTGGGGAACACAGAGGCCACAACGGTCTTAGGGTCGTACACAAAACCAACTAAATTTCCAGGAAGCTCCGTTCATCTCGCCTGCACCACGCCCCCATATTTCACATTTATATATATTACACACAGTGTGAAATTAGCACCATATGTTATAGACATGTCACACAGGGTGAAACCCAGCTCAGTCTTTCACCATTTCTTTGGCTGATTTTCATTTACTCCTTATTTAAAAAAGTGATCTTAAAATATTAGTGATGCCAATATACTGTCACAGAATGATCATCTCCTCTGTCCGGTTACACAATGTACTGTCACAGAATGATCATCTCCTCTGTCCGGTTACACAATATACTGTCACAGAATGATCATCTCCTCTGTCCGGTTACACAATGTACTGTCACAGAATGATCATCTCCTCTGTCCGGTTACACAATATACTGTCACAGAATGATCATCTCCTATGTCCGGTTACACAATGTACTGTCACAGAATGATCATCTCCTCTGTCTGGTTACACAATGTACTGTCACAGAATGATCCGTCTGTCCGGTTACACAATGTACTGTCACAGAATGATCCATCTGTCCGGTTACACAATGTACTGTCACAGAATGATCCATCTGTCCGGTTACACAATGTACTGTCACAGAATGATCATCTCCTATGTCCGGTTACACAATGTACTGTCACAGAATGATCCGTCTGTCCGGTTACACAATGTACTGTCACAGAATGTTCCATCTGTCCGGTTACACAATGTACTGTTACAGAATGATCCGTCTGTCCGGTTACACAATGTACTGTCACAGAATGATCCATCTGTCCGGTTACACAATGTACTGTCACAGAATGATCCGTCTGTCCGGTTACACAATGTACTGTCACAGAATGATCCGTCTGTCCGGTTACACAATGTACTGTCACAGAATGATCATTTCCTATGTCCGGTTACACAATGTACTGTCACAGAATGATCCGTCTGTCCTGTTACACAATGTACTGTCACAGAATGATCCGTCTGTCCGGTTACACAATGTACTGTCACAGAATGATCCATCTGTCCGGTTACACAATGTACTGTCACAGAATGATCATCTCCTATGTCCGGTTACACAATGTACTGTCACAGAATGATCCATCTGTCCGGTTACACAATGTACTGTCACAGAATGATCCGTCTGTCCTGTTACACAATGTACTGTCACAGAATGATCCGTCTGTCCTGTTACACAATGTACTGTCACAGAATGATCCATCTGTCCGGTTACACAATGTACTGTCACAGAATGATCATCTCCTATGTCCGGTTACACAATGTACCGTCACAGAATGATCCGTCTGTCCGGTTACACAATGTACTGTCACAGAATGATCCGTCTGTCCGGTTACACAATGTACTGTCACAGAATGATCCGTCTGTCCGGTTACACAATGTACTGTCACAGAATGATCATCTCCTATGTCCGGTTACACAATGTACTGTCACAGAATGATCATCTCCTATGTCCGGTTACACAATGTACTGTCACAGAATGATCCGTCTGTCCTGTTACACAATGTACTGTCACAGAATGATCCGTCTGTCCGGTTACACAATGTACTGTCACAGAATGATCCGTCTGTCCGGTTACACAATGTACTGTCACAGAATGATCATCTCCTATGTCCTGTTACACAATGTACTGTCACAGAATGATCCATCTGTCCGGTTACACCAGTGGTCAGGGAACAGGGGTAAATTACCCCAAATGGGGTAAAAATGAAATTCCTGGGGGTAATGCTGCAGATTCTCATGCTGTCAGTTGGATTATAGACCCCTTTAAATGTGAAATTGCTGTTGTACCAAAAGAGCCTCAAGGGTCGGCAGAGGCACTTCTTGAGCTTCGATGCAATAATGAAGCACGTATTGCATTTGAAAACAAAGCAGATCTGTCATATTTTTGGATGTCAACAGCTGCAAAGGCATCAAAATTGCACATGAGGAGTCAGTCAAAAAGTTGCTGCCTTTTGCAACAACCTACCTTTGTGAACAAGGATTTTCCACTCTAACGAACATAAAAACAAAGCAGAGAAATCGATTGGACGCTGAAGACTGTATCCAAATTGCTCTGACATCAAAATGCCCCAATATTGATGCCCTCGTATCAAAAATGAAGCAACATCATTTCTCCAAAACCTGAAGTTTTAAAGTTGAAGTTTTCAAAGAAATTTTGAATAGATTCAGTAAAATTTTGAATTCCAATAATTAATAATATATGATTTCAAATCAAGGAGATAATGTCGGCATATCTAAATATATTTGGGGGTAAAAGGTAAAAAAGTTCCCTGACCCCTGGGTTACACAATGTACTGTCACAGAATGATCCATCTGTCCGGTTACACAATGTACTGTCACAGAATGATCCGTCTGTCCGGTTACACAATGTACTGTCACAGAATGATCCATCTGTCCGGTTACACAATGTACTGTCACAGAATGATCATCTCCTATGTCCGGTTACACAATGTACTGTCACAGAATGATCCGTCTGTCCGGTTACACAATGTACTGTCACAGAATGATCCGTCTGTCCGGTTACACAATGTACTGTCACAGAATGATCCGTCTGTCCGGTTACACAATGTACTGTCACAGAATGATCCGTCTGTCCGGTTACACAATGTACTGTCACAGAATGATCCATCTGTCCAGTTACACAATGTACTGTCACAGAATGATCATCTCCTATGTCCGGTTACACAATGGACTGTCACAGAATGATCATCTCCTATGTCCGGTTACACAATGTACTGTCACAGAATGATCCATCTGTCCGGTTACACAATGTACCGTCACAGAATGATCATCTCCTATGTCCGGTTACACAATGTACTGTCACAGAATGATCATCTCCTATGTCCTGTTACACAATGTACTGTCACAGAATGATCCATCTGTCCGGTTACACAATATACTGTCACAGAATGATCCGTCTGTCCGGTTACACAATGTACTGTCACAGAATGATCCGTCTGTCCGGTTACACAATGTACTGTCACAGAATGATCCATCTGTCCGGTTACACAATGTACTGTCACAGAATGATCCGTCTGTCTGGTTACACAATGTACTGTCACAGAATGATCCGTCTGTCCGGTTACACAATGTACCGTCACAGAATGATCCGTCTGTCCGGTTACACAATGTACTGTCACAGAATGATCCGTCTGTCCGGTTACACAATGTACTGTCACAGAATGATCCGTCTGTCCGGTTACACAATGTACTGTCACAGAATGATCCATCTGTCCGGTTACACAATGTACTGTCACAGAATGATCCGTCTGTCTGGTTACACAATGTACTGTCACAGAATGATCCGTCTGTCCGGTTACACAATGTACCGTCACAGAATGATCCGTCTGTCCGGTTACACAATGTACTGTCACAGAATGATCCGTCTGTCCGGTTACACAATGTACTGTCACAGAATGATCCGTCTGTCCGGTTACACAATGTACCGTCACAGAATGATCCGTCTGTCCGGTTACACAATCTACCGTCACAGAATGATCCGTCTGTCCGGTTACACAATGTACTGTCACAGAATGATCCGTCTGTCCGGTTACACAATGTACTGTCACAGAATGATCCGTCTGTCCGGTTACACAATGTACTGTCACAGAATGATCCGTCTGTCCGGTTACACAATGTACGGTCACAGAATGATCCATCTGTCCGGTTACACAATCTACTGTCACAGAATGATCCGTCTGTCCGGTTACACAATGTACTGTCACAGAATGATCATCTCCTATGTCCTGTTACACAATGTACTGTCACAGAATGATCCGTCTGTCCGGTTACACAATGTACCATCACAGAATGATCCGTCTGTCCGGTTACACAATGTACTGTCACAGAATGATCCGTCTGTCCGGTTACACAATGTACCGTCACAGAATGATCCGTCTGTCCGGTTACACAATGTACTGTCACAGAATGATCCGTCTGTCCGGTTACACAATGTACTGTCACAGAATGATCCGTCTGTCCGGTTACACAATGTACTGTCACAGAATGATCCGTCTGTCCGGTTACACAATGTACTGTCACAGAATGATCATCTCCTATGTCCTGTTACACAATGTACTGTCACAGAATGATCCGTCTGTCCGGTTACACAATGTACCGTCACAGAATGATCCGTCTGTCCGGTTACACAATGTACTGTCACAGAATGATCCGTCTGTCCGGTTACACAATGTACCGTCACAGAATGATCCGTCTGTCCGGTTACACAATGTACTGTCACAGAATGATCCGTCTGTCCGGTTACACAATGTACTGTCACAGAATGATCCATCTGTCCGGTTACACAATGTACTGTCACAGAATGATCCGTCTGTCCGGTTACACAATGTACTGTCACAGAATGATCCGTCTGTCCGGTTACACAATGTACTGTCACAGAATGATCATCTCCTATGTCCGGTTACACAATGTACTGTCACAGAATGATCCGTCTGTCCGGTTACACAATGTACTGTCACAGAATGATCCGTCTGTCCGGTTACACAATGTACTGTCACAGAATGATCCGTCTGTCCGGTTACACAATGTACTGTCACAGAATGATCATCTCCTATGTCCGGTTACACAATGTACTGTCACAGAATGATCCGTCTGTCCGGTTACACAATGTACTGTCACAGAATGATCCGTCTGTCCGGTTACACAATGTACTGTCACAGAATGATCCATCTGTCCGGTTACACAATGTACCGTCACAGAATGATCCGTCTGTCCGGTTACACAATGTACTGTCACAGAATGATCCGTCTGTCCGGTTACACAATGTACTGTCACAGAATGATCCGTCTGTCCGGTTACACAATGTACTGTCACAGAATGATCCGTCTGTCCGGTTACACAATGTACCGTCACAGAATGATCCGTCTGTCCGGTTACACAATGTACTGTCACAGAATGATCCGTCTGTCCGGTTACACAATGTACTGTCACAGAATGATCCATCTGTCCGGTTACACAATGTACTGTCACAGAATGATCCGTCTGTCCGGTTACACAATGTACTGTCACAGAATGATCCGTCTGTCCGGTTACACAATGTACTGTCACAGAATGATCCGTCTGTCCGGTTACACAATGTACTGTCACAGAATGATCCGTCTGTCCGGTTACACAATGTACCGTCACAGAATGATCCGTCTGTCCGGTTACACAATGTACTGTCACAGAATGATCCGTCTGTCCGGTTACACAATGTACTGTCACAGAATGATCCATCTGTCCGGTTACACAATGTACTGTCACAGAATGATCCGTCTGTCCGGTTACACAATGTACCGTCACAGAATGATCCGTCTGTCCGGTTACACAATGTACTGTCACAGAATGATCCGTCTGTCCGGTTACACAATGTACTGTCACAGAATGATCCATCTGTCCGGTTACACAATGTACTGTCACAGAATGATCCGTCTGTCCGGTTACACAATGTACTGTCACAGAATGATCCGTCTGTCCGGTTACACAATGTACTGTCACAGAATGATCATCTCCTATGTCCGGTTACACAATGTACTGTCACAGAATGATCCGTCTGTCCGGTTACACAATGTACTGTCACAGAATGATCCGTCTGTCCGGTTACACAATGTACTGTCACAGAATGATCCGTCTGTCCGGTTACACAATGTACTGTCACAGAATGATCATCTCCTATGTCCGGTTACACAATGTACTGTCACAGAATGATCCGTCTGTCCGGTTACACAATGTACTGTCACAGAATGATCCGTCTGTCCGGTTACACAATGTACTGTCACAGAATGATCCATCTGTCCGGTTACACAATGTACCGTCACAGAATGATCCGTCTGTCCGGTTACACAATGTACTGTCACAGAATGATCCGTCTGTCCGGTTACACAATGTACTGTCACAGAATGATCCGTCTGTCCGGTTACACAATGTACTGTCACAGAATGATCCGTCTGTCCGGTTACACAATGTACGGTCACAGAATGATCCATCTGTCCGGTTACACAATCTACTGTCACAGAATGATCCGTCTGTCCGGTTACACAATGTACTGTCACAGAATGATCATCTCCTATGTCCTGTTACACAATGTACTGTCACAGAATGATCCGTCTGTCCGGTTACACAATGTACTGTCACAGAATGATCCGTCTGTCCGGTTACACAATGTACTGTCACAGAATGATCCATCTGTCCGGTTACACAATGTACTGTCACAGAATGATTATCTCACTAGTATGGATAGGACATATTATCTGTATATAAGATGGTTACCTCCCAGGTCGTAGCAAAGCTGAATCCAGAAGATCTGGGCGATTTGTGGCTCCAATCACAAAAACGTCATTTGATGAGTGTAGTCCGTCCATCTCCGCCAATAACTGAGAGACCACCCTGACAGATGAAATGTAAAGTCAGATATTTACCTGCAGAGAAGCCACAACCCACTAATATTAGTGCCAGGTCTACACATTCTGTATGGTAGCGCTGTGGATAACTCTGAAGGATCACACTGCTGTCTTCTCCATAGTGGATTATCACTGTGCCCGTTTGTACTCTCATAAAAATGAAAGTTAATAGACAGTCTTGTAATTATAACTTCTCGTTCATACGCCCTGGCACGGTCATTGGGTGTAGTTGTTCAAATTGCTATTTGAGTTTCCGGTCAGTAAATTGTGACCTTCTATAGAAATTGTTAGTATGGGACTTGCTGTGCTAAAATGTCAACAAAATGTGATTTTTATAAACAATTTAAGATCTGTTTTCCGGTGACTTAACAAAAACAGTAAAACAAATTTACACAATTTTTTGTTTAATACAGTTTTCCTGAACCCTTTACTAACTCTGTTATAGTTAAAAGTGCAATTTTTCCTGACACTTTCTTGCGTGTACTGATTCTTTCAGGTTCATTTCTCTATTAAGTGGGAAACACACAGCTTACACTCTAATCAGGCAAGTTTTACATTGTACTGACGTCATCTATGTGTGAGATGGCTTCATATTTCCAGTTAGTTAGAAAAAAAATCCCTAATTCTAATGCTCAGATGGCAGATAATTGTTTGCACTCATTGTTGCGTCTCCTATATCTGTGCATTTCCTACACTCTAAGAGTGTTTGCTCAGTTGAACAAAACACAAATAATCATCGTCATCATAATCAATTTATATAGCGCCAGCAGATTCCGTAGCGCTTTACAATTGGGAACACACATGAATAAAACAATACTGGGTAATACATACAGACAGAGAGGTAAGAGAACCCTGCTCGCAAGCTTACAATCTATGAGACAATGGGAGTTTGATACACAAGGGTAAGTGCTACATCATATTGCACACTGGACCAGCTAGAATGCAAAGGTAAAAGTACTGAGTGGGCTGTGTGATCAGTCACACAGCAATGTTGGTCAGAGGTTTGTTGTCTTGTGTTAACTGTGTAGAGGGTGGTAATAGGGGAGATTAAGATGTGGTTGAGGAATATTATAAGCTTGTCTGAAGAGGTGAGTTTTCAGAGAACGTTTGAAGGTTTGAAGACTCGAGGAAAGTCTTACTGTGCGAGGGAGGGAATTCCACAAAGTGGGTGCAGCCCGAAAAAAGTCCTGTAACCGAGAATGGGAGGATGTGATGAGAGTGGAAGAGAGACGCAGATCTTGTGCAGAACGGAGGTGTCGAGTTGGGAGATATTTTGAGACAAGTGAGGAGATGTATGTCGGTGCAATTTTGTTGACGGCCTTGTAGGTTAGTTGCAGAATTTTATATTGGATTCATTAAAAACAGGCAACCAGCACAGGTGGTATTAAGTCCCCTCGAAACTGCAAAAAATATACCCACAGACCAGCGCTGACTGCTGGAGAAACTGTGGTCAAACGGGAACTTTTATGCACATATGGTGGGACTGTCCCGGGATCCGCCCATACTGGACAGCAGTCCTTGCATTAGCTTCAACAATTCTAGATACTCACATACCACCTGACCCTAAGCACATCTTACTTCCGCTGCCCCTTCCAGACCTCACCAAATCTGAACACAAGCTTCTTAGACACATCATCAGCGCTGCCACATGTCAGATAGCGGCCTCCTGGAAGAACTCTACACCACCAACACTTCAGATGGTTTGTGGCCGTATTTGGCACACTAACCAGATGGAACACATTACTAGCGTGCTGAGGGGCTCCTCCGTCTCCTTTTACAAGGTCTGGTCCGCATGGGCTTTGTACCATAATCAAACTCCACTCCAGTTTTAGTGATATCCGTATATGGAATGGTATTTCTAAGCAAGTATATTTCTCTTTCATTTGATGCGTGAATCCTTAATTTCCCACCCCTCCCTACATGTCCCCCTCCCACCCATGCCCCCCCCCTCTATATCCCACAACTCTAAAATATTAAAAACAACATCTTTACAATACTAGATGAATATACAATTGTTTTCCGAATACAAAAGTTATGAGAGTGTTCCTGCGTTTTGCTGTAAGTAAACACGTGTTATCTATTTTTTATTAACCTCTCAATATGCTGTAACGCCTTCTTTTTACTGAAAAACACAAAACAGGCAACCAATGTAGTGACTGACAGAGAGGCTCAGCAAATGTAAAACGATTTGCAAGGAAAATCAATCTAGCCGCTGCGTGCAAAATAGATTGTAGGGGCTCAAGTCTGATTTTGGGAGGACCAGTAAGGAGGGAATTACAATAGTTGATGCGGGAGATGATGAGTCCAATACCCCTTAAGGGGAAGGAAGGGGTAATTAGACTTGCTGTCAGATGTCCGTTGTGTCCAAAATAAGAAGCAGGAAATCACAGCAAGGTTTTAAGATATCACAAATAAGCGTAAATATTGTTAGCTTTGCATTGCATGTAAATCCATGTTTGGGTAAACAAATTGCATCCTGATTCTAAAAATAGCTTGTGAGGCTGTGTCTAAAACTGTATAAAAAGGGAACCCTTGTACACTGAAATGTATCATTCTGATGTTCCATCTGACCTGACCACTGATACCTTTAATCAGTGGAACTGTCCTTGTCGGGACACTTGAGCGAAATACACATCACTCTCTGCTTCAAGACCCTGCTTGACAACTTCTTCAATATTGCTGTAATTCTGTGACCTACAGATTAGACTCTAAATCTAATCCGTCCTCCGGCTGTTTCTAAGGTTTGGACCCAGCTGTCCAGTACCACCGCTCTGCCGCTACCCAGCAGCACTGGTCAGTGTGATAGGCCAGGGGGATCCATCCACAGCACCCTGATCCATAGTAAGCGGTCCGGGGTACCAGCCTAAGTGTAGCAGCACAGGAGTACACTAACAGCGACAGTTACCCAGAACGAACGTGGTTCTGGATGCCATAATGTAGCCCAGTGGTGGCAGCAGGCTCCTCCTACTGCGGCAGGAGGGGTGTACAGATTGTAAGCTTGCGAGCAGCCTTCTCACCTCTTTGTCTGTTTTACCCAGTTTGTTTATTAGTTTATTATGTTTGTCCCCAATTGTAAAGCGCTACGGAATATGTTGCCGCTATATAAATAAATGATGATGATGATATTCGGAATAACGAAAGGGGACAGTGGCAAAGTAAACCCAGCCGGCTCCCAGCAACAACAGACAGGGTGGCATAGGGGGACCATCCTGCCACAGATATCATTGCAAATGTACTGATTTTTGTATTGGAAATGTATTGATTTATGAGGCCGTAAGTCACGATGGAGGAAATTTGCTTTTGTAACTTCTGAAGAAAATAAATCCCATGCTAATTAGGTCTTTCATCTGAGTGACCAACACATCTTTTTAGCCTGAATACACAGCAAGGGGTCATTTCTATTCTGTGTGTTCTGTCCTGTTAAAAAGATAGGGGACTATTTGAATAATGTAACAGCACGTTATTTGGGAAAACATTGATTGTTGTAAATTTTCTTACATTTACATTGCATTAAATCCAAGTTAGAGAATATATTACATCCTGATGCTAAACATCTGATATAATATCTCAGACTTTGTGATGTCAGATAGAATCAGGGGGCTGGTTACCCCCTGCGAACATGTGTGCAGAAACAATAAATAACTAACTATATTATAACATCTATACTTCTGAAAGATCACTAGTAGCTCTAACTAGTGTGTAAAGTCCTCATCAGGACCCTAGAGCAATAAACATCACTGCTTGAAGATTGTACCTGACACCTATTACCTGCTGTATCCTGTGACCAACAGATAAGAGCTTACACTCTAATCCGTTCCTCGGCTGTCCTGTGTAGAACCCAACGTCTCTGTGTCAATGTTACCTAGCAGTTCAGATCCATAGTAAGTGGTCAGAAGGCACCAGTCAGCACACAGCAAAGAGTCGCTGCAGCAGCTAACCACCTGCCAAGAGGTAAGCGGTTCCAGGTGCCGAAAGAGCCTGGAGATGGCAGCTGAATCCACCTACAACTATTGCACAGTTGACATTCATAAGTCAGCGAGTGTCTGGGTGCAGGTGACACCAGTAGGAGTGGGCAGTACCAGTCGGTTACTGTTGGTGAGAGAGCAATCCAGATAAATTGTGTAACATCCCTTCTCCTCTTCCCCAACAGACCGGGGGGTAAAGTAAGTCTATCCGGTAACAGATGACTTCCACTAGATTTAGGAACATGGTTACGTAGATTTACATCCATTCAGCCACAAGAGCATTAGTGAGGTTTGGGAACGGATATTGGTGTCCACATACTATTGGCCATGTAGTGTACGTAGCCAGTTCATATGTGACCTGAAACTGGATTCCATGAGACAAATACATTGTATTTACCAGGATGGCAGCAGGTTTGTTTTACACTGGTGTGTTGTACACTTACCATTCAGTCTCAGTATTTTATAGCAGGTACTACAAGGAACCTGGGGGGAGATAAATTGGAATCCAATCTCCCCATGGTTTTTCCCTTTGATTAGGAGGAAAACGCACCGGAAAACGCTTGAATATGCATCAGTGTGATTATATGGTCGCCCAAAGCACTTTCGGGGGCCACACATACTCCGGGGGCCACCATCCCTCCATCCCATTTTAATAACTTTTTCAAAACAAATAAGGTTTTTTCTCTTGTGTTTCATGGTTTCGTTTAAGATTAAATGATGAGAAAGCGGCACAGTGTCCTCTTTGTGATATTGTACTTAGGGCGGGAAATTACTTTTTGTAGGTCCCAATAAGAGACCAATTACATGTCTGATACAAGTCATCAGGTCACCTGTCCATGACGCCCCCTGAATCTCCGCTCTTCCCACGATTAGGAGCCAATGAATCCAGCTCATCAAAGAATATAATACACGGAGCAGCCGCTCGTCCACGAGAGAACACTGCGGGAACAGAACAATTATACAATAGTGACGACAGGTGGGAGAAGCAGATAAAGAGGACAGGAAAATCATATATGAGGAAAGAGAGAGAGAGAGACAGAATGGAAGAAGGGGAAGGATAAAGAGAAAAAAGGAGGAAGAGACAGAATAGAGGAAGGAGCAGAGGAAGAGAGAGAGAGAAGGCAAAGGAGAAAGAGAAGGAGAGAGAGTCAGAACGAGAGGAAGAGGGAGAGGAAGAGAGAACGGCTAAAAGAGATAGAGAAGGAAGCGGAGGGAGTTAAAGAGACAGTAAGAGAAAGAGCTATAGAGAGAGAGCAAGAGAGACAGAGAGAAAAGGCTGGGCTAGCTCTGTGCAGAGAGTGCTGAGAGACAAGACAAAGAGTAGACTGTCACAGTAGGGTGAGATGAGAGTGCTGGGAGGCCAGAGAGAGAGCAGACGCTCAGCAGTGAGAGCAGAAACTGGCATCTTCAATAGGAGACCAAAACGATTATTCATATGAAACTAACAGACAGGCAGAGAGGAGAAAGGAGAGGTAGCGGTGAGTGTAGGTGTGACAGTGTGTATATATGTGTGTATCAGTATGCAGGAGAGTGTAGGTGTGTGTGTGTGTTCAGGCTTGTATACACCTACATGTAGGTGTTTAGGTGTGAGAGTGCGTGTAGGTATCTGTGTGGGGCTGTGTGTGTTTAGGTGTATATATAAGTGTGTGTAGGTGTGAGAGAATATGTAGGACCATGACTGAATGTAGGTAAGTGTGTGGGTTGTACACGTGTGTGTATGCAGTCTATGTGGACATACACATACCCTCTCTAACATTTTCTTCACTCTGTCCCACGTACATATTAATTAACTCTGGTCCTTTAACACTGCAAGAAAGAAAATCAGATGTTACCAGAACTCCAACATTCCCGGATTGGGAATCCACCAAAGATGTCATCCCCAACCTGTGTCCTCACATCCCAGTCACGCTATATACCAGTATATTGTGAATTCTCCACGCTCTCTGCCATCTCTTACTTTCCATACATTGTTATACAAATCTAACAACATTTATTACTTAATTACATCATACTGTCCAGACGCTGATATTGCAATAACTAAGTTACAGCAATCATGAGACAACTGTATCCAGCTGTACAATCATGTCCTATGTACAGTATATACTGTATACACTGATACCACACTGTACCTGGCTGTACAATCATGTCCTATGTACTGTATATACTGTATACACTGATACCACACTGTACCCGGCTGTACAATCATGTCCTATGTACTATATATACTGTATACACTGATACCACACTGTACCTGGCTGTACAATCATGTCCTATGTACTGTATATACTGATACCACACTGTACCCGGCTGTACAATCATGTCCTATGTACTGTATATACTGTATACACTGATACCACACTGTACCCGGATGTAGAATCATGTCCTATGTACTGTATATACTGTATACACTGATACCACACTGTACCCGGCTGTACAATCATGTCCTATGTACAGTATATACTGTATACACTGATACCACACTGTACCTGGCTGTACAATCATGTCCTATGTACTGTATATACTGTATACACTGATACCACACTGTACCCGGATGTAGAATCATGTCCTATGTACTGTATATACTGTATACACTGATACCACACTGTACCCGGATGTAGAATCATGTCCTATGTACTGTATATACTGTATATACTGATACCACACTGTACCCGGCTGTAGAATCATGTCCTATGTACTATATATACTGTATACACTGATACCACACTGTACCCGGATGTAGAATCATGTCCTATGTACTGTATATACTGTACACACTGATACCACACTGTACCCGGATATAAAATCATGTCCTATGTACTGTATATACTGTATACACTGATACCACACTGTACCCGGATGTAGAATCATGTCCTATGTACTGTATATACTGTATACACTGATACCACACTGTACCCGGCTGTACAATCATGTCCTATGTACTGTATATACTGTATACACTGATACAACACTGTACCCGGATGTAGAATCATGTCCTATGTACTATATATACTGTATACACTGATACCACACTGTACCCGGATGTAGAATCATGTCCTATGTACTGTATATACTGTATACACTGATACCACACTGTACCCGGCTGTAGAATCATGTCCTATGTACTGTATATACTGTATACACTGATACCACACTGTACCCGGATGTAGAATCATGTCCTATGTACTATATATACTGTATACACTGATACCACACTGTACCCAGCTGTACAATCATGTCCTATGTACTGTATATACTGTATACACTGATACCACACTGTACCCGGCTGTACAATCATGTCCTATGTACTATATATACTGTATACACTGATACCACACTGTACCCGCATGTAGAATCATGTCCTATGTACTGTATGTACTGTATATACTGATACCACACTGTACCCGGCTGTACAATCATGTCCTATGTACTGTATATACTGTATACACTGATACCACACTGTACCCGGATGTAGAATCATGTCCTATGTACTGTATATACTGTATACACTGATACCACACTGTACCCGGCTGTAGAATCATGTCCTATGTACTATATATACTGTATACACTGATACCACACTGTACCCGGATGTAGAATCATGTCCTATGTACTGTATATACTGTATACACTGATACCACACTGTACCCGCATGTAGAATCATGTCCTATGTACTGTATATACTGTATACACTGATACCACACTGTACCCGGCTGTAGAATCATGTCCTATGTACTATATATACTGTATACACTGATACCACACTGTACCCGGATGTAGAATCATGTCCTATGTACTATATATACTGTATACACTGATACCACACTGTACCCGGCTGTACAATCATGTCCTATGTACAGTATATACTGTATACACTGATACCACACTGTACCCAGATGTAGAATCATGTCCTATGTACTATATATACTGTATACACTGATACCACACTGTACCCGGATGTAGAATCATGTCCTATGTACTGTATATACTGTATATACTGATACCACACTGTACCCGGATGTAGAATCATGTCCTATGTACTATATATACTGTATACACTGATACCACACTGTACCCGGATGTAGAATCATGTCCTATGTACAGTATATACTGTATACACTGATACCACACTGTACCCGGATGTAGAATCATGTCCTATGTACTATATATACTGTATACACTGATACCACACTGTACCCGGCTGTAGAATCATGTCCTATGTACTATATATACTGTATACACTGATACCACACTGTACCCGGATGTAGAATCATGTCCTATGTACTGTATATACTGTATACACTGATACCACACTGTACCCGGATGTAGAATCATGTCCTATGTACTGTATATACTGTATACACTGATACCACACTGTACCCGGATGTAGAATCATGTCCTATGTACAGTATATACTGTATACACTGATACCACACTGTACCCGGCTGTACAATCATGTCCTATGTACTGTATATACTGTATACACTGATACCACACTGTACCCGGCTGTAGAATCATGTCCTATGTACTATATATACTGTATACACTGATACCACACTGTACCCGGATGTAGAATCATGTCCTATGTACTGTATATACTGTATACACTGATACCACACTGTACCTGGCTGTACAATCATGTCCTATGTACAGTATATACTGTATACACTGATACCACACTGTACCCGGATGTAGAATCATGTCCTATGTACTATATATACTGTATACACTGATACCACACTGTACCCGGATGTAGAATCATGTCCTATGTACTATATATACTGTATACACTGATACCACACTGTACCCGGATGTAGAATCATGTCCTATGTACTGTATATACTGTATACACTGATACCACACTGTACCCGGATGTAGAATCATGTCCTATGTACTGTATATACTGTATACACTGATACCACACTGTACCCGGATGTAGAATCATGTCCTATGTACAGTATATACTGTATACACTGATACCACACTGTACCCGGCTGTACAATCATGTCCTATGTACTGTATATACTGTATACACTGATACCACACTGTACCCGGCTGTAGAATCATGTCCTATGTACTATATATACTGTATACACTGATACCACACTGTACCCGGATGTAGAATCATGTCCTATGTACTATATATACTGTATACACTGATACCACACTGTACCCGCATGTAGAATCATGTCCTATGTACTGTATATACTGTATACACTGATACCACACTGTACCCGGCTGTACAATCATGTCCTATGTACTGTATATACTGTATACACTGATACCACACTGTACCCGGATGTAGAATCATGTCCTATGTACTATATATACTGTATACACTGATACCACACTGTACCCGGATGTAGAATCATGTCCTATGTACTGTATATACTGTATACACTGATACCACACTGTACCCGGCTGTAGAATCATGTCCTATGTACTGTATATACTGTATACACTGATACCACACTGTACCCGGCTGTACAATCATGTCCTATGTACTGTATATACTGTATACACTGATACCACACTGTACCCGGCTGTAGAATCATGTCCTATGTACTATATATACTGTATACACTGATACCACACTGTACCCGGATGTAGAATCATGTCCTATGTACTGTATATACTGTATACACTGATACCACACTGTACCCGCATGTAGAATCATGTCCTATGTACTGTATATACTGTATACACTGATACCACACTGTACCCGGATGTAGAATCATGTCCTATGTACTATATATACTGTATACACTGATACCACACTGTACCCGGATGTAGAATCATGTCCTATGTACTGTATATACTGTATACACTGATACCACACTGTACCCGGCTGTACAATCATGTCCTATGTACTGTATATACTGTATACACTGATACCACACTGTACCCGGATGTAGAATCATGTCCTATGTACTGTATATACTGTATACACTGATACCACACTGTACCCGGCTGTAGAATCATGTCCTATGTACTATATATACTGTATACACTGATACCACACTGTACCCGGATGTAGAATCATGTCCTATGTACTGTATATACTGTATACACTGATACCACACTGTACCCGGATGTAGAATCATGTCCTATGTACTGTATATACTGTATACACTGATACCACACTGTACCTGGCTGTACAATCATGTCCTATGTACTGTATATACTGTATACACTGATACCACACTGTACCCGGCTGTAGAATCATGTCCTATGTACTATATATACTGTATACACTGATACCACACTGTACCCGGATGTAGAATCATGTCCTATGTACTGTATATACTGTATACACTGATACCACACTGTACCCGCATGTAGAATCATGTCCTATGTACTGTATATACTGTATACACTGATACCACACTGTACCCGGATGTAGAATCATGTCCTATGTACTATATATACTGTATACACTGATACCACACTGTACCCGGATGTAGAATCATGTCCTATGTACTGTATATACTGTATACACTGATACCACACTGTACCCGGATGTAGAATCATGTCCTATGTACTGTATATACTGTATACACTGATACCACACTGTACCCGGCTGTACAATCATGTCCTATGTACTGTATATACTGTATACACTGATACCACACTGTACCCGGATGTAGAATCATGTCCTATGTACTATATATACTGTATACACTGATACCACACTGTACCCGGATGTAGAATCATGTCCTATGTACTGTATATACTGTATACATTGATACCACACTGTACCCGGCTGTAGAATCATGTCCTATGTACTGTATATACTGTATACACTGATACCACACTGTACCCGGCTGTACAATCATGTCCTATGTACTGTATATACTGTATACACTGATACCACACTGTACCCGGCTGTAGAATCATGTCCTATGTACTGTATATACTGTATACACTGATACCACACTGTACCCGGATGTAGAATCATGTCCTATGTACTGTATATACTGTATACACTGATACCACACTGTACCCGGATGTAGAATCATGTCCTATGTACTATATATACTGTATACACTGATACCACACTGTACCCGGCTGTAGAATCATGTCCTATGTACTATATATACTGTATACACTGATACCACACTGTACCCGGATGTAGAATCATGTCCTATGTACTGTATATACTGTATACACTGATACCACACTGTACCCGGCTGTAGAATCATGTCCTATGTACTATATATACTGTATACACTGATACCACACTGTACCCGGATGTAGAATCATGTCCTATGTACTGTATATACTGTATACACTGATACCACACTGTACCCGGATGTAGAATCATGTCCTATGTACTGTATATACTGTATACACTGATACCACACTGTACCCGGATGTAGAATCATGTCCTATGTACAGTATATACTGTATACACTGATACCACACTGTACCCGGCTGTACAATCATGTCCTATGTACTGTATATACTGTATACACTGATACCACACTGTACCCGGCTGTAGAATCATGTCCTATGTACTATATATACTGTATACACTGATACCACACTGTACCCGGATGTAGAATCATGTCCTATGTACTGTATATACTGTATACACTGATACCACACTGTACCTGGCTGTACAATCATGTCCTATGTACAGTATATACTGTATACACTGATACCACACTGTACCCGGATGTAGAATCATGTCCTATGTACTATATATACTGTATACACTGATACCACACTGTACCCGGATGTAGAATCATGTCCTATGTACTATATATACTGTATACACTGATACCACACTGTACCCGGATGTAGAATCATGTCCTATGTACTGTATATACTGTATACACTGATACCACACTGTACCCGGATGTAGAATCATGTCCTATGTACTGTATATACTGTATACACTGATACCACACTGTACCCGGATGTAGAATCATGTCCTATGTACAGTATATACTGTATACACTGATACCACACTGTACCCGGCTGTACAATCATGTCCTATGTACTGTATATACTGTATACACTGATACCACACTGTACCCGGCTGTAGAATCATGTCCTATGTACTATATATACTGTATACACTGATACCACACTGTACCCGGATGTAGAATCATGTCCTATGTACTATATATACTGTATACACTGATACCACACTGTACCCGCATGTAGAATCATGTCCTATGTACTGTATATACTGTATACACTGATACCACACTGTACCCGGCTGTACAATCATGTCCTATGTACTGTATATACTGTATACACTGATACCACACTGTACCCGGATGTAGAATCATGTCCTATGTACTATATATACTGTATACACTGATACCACACTGTACCCGGATGTAGAATCATGTCCTATGTACTGTATATACTGTATACACTGATACCACACTGTACCCGGCTGTAGAATCATGTCCTATGTACTGTATATACTGTATACACTGATACCACACTGTACCCGGCTGTACAATCATGTCCTATGTACTGTATATACTGTATACACTGATACCACACTGTACCCGGCTGTAGAATCATGTCCTATGTACTATATATACTGTATACACTGATACCACACTGTACCCGGATGTAGAATCATGTCCTATGTACTGTATATACTGTATACACTGATACCACACTGTACCCGCATGTAGAATCATGTCCTATGTACTGTATATACTGTATACACTGATACCACACTGTACCTGGCTGTACAATCATGTCCTATGTACTATATATACTGTATATACTGATACCACACTGTACCCGGCTGTAGAATCATGTCCTATGTACTGTATATACTGTATACACTGATACCACACTGTACCTGGCTGTACAATCATGTCCTATGTACTGTATATACTGTATACACTGATACCACACTGTACCCGGATGTAGAATCATGTCCTATGTACAGTATATACTGTATACACTGATACCACACTGTACCCGGATGTAGAATCATGTCCTATGTACTATATATACTGTATACACTGATACCACACTGTACCCGGATGTAGAATCATGTCCTATGTACTGTATATACTGTATACACTGATACCACACTGTACCCGGCTGTACAATCATGTCCTATGTACTGTATATACTGTATACACTGATACCACACTGTACCCGGATGTAGAATCATGTCCTATGTACTGTATATACTGTATACACTGATACCACACTGTACCCGGCTGTAGAATCATGTCCTATGTACTATATATACTGTATACACTGATACCACACTGTACCCGGATGTAGAATCATGTCCTATGTACTGTATATACTGTATACACTGATACCACACTGTACCCGGATGTAGAATCATGTCCTATGTACTGTATATACTGTATACACTGATACCACACTGTACCTGGCTGTACAATCATGTCCTATGTACTGTATATACTGTATACACTGATACCACACTGTACCCGGCTGTAGAATCATGTCCTATGTACTATATATACTGTATACACTGATACCACACTGTACCCGGATGTAGAATCATGTCCTATGTACTGTATATACTGTATACACTGATACCACACTGTACCCGCATGTAGAATCATGTCCTATGTACTGTATATACTGTATACACTGATACCACACTGTACCCGGATGTAGAATCATGTCCTATGTACTATATATACTGTATACACTGATACCACACTGTACCCGGATGTAGAATTATGTCCTATGTACTGTATATACTGTATACACTGATACCACACTGTACCCGGATGTAGAATCATGTCCTATGTACTGTATATACTGTATACACTGATACCACACTGTACCCGGCTGTACAATCATGTCCTATGTACTGTATATACTGTATACACTGATACCACACTGTACCCGGATGTAGAATCATGTCCTATGTACTATATATACTGTATACACTGATACCACACTGTACCCGGATGTAGAATCATGTCCTATGTACTGTATATACTGTATACACTGATACCACACTGTACCCGGCTGTAGAATCATGTCCTATGTACTGTATATACTGTATACACTGATACCACACTGTACCCGGCTGTACAATCATGTCCTATGTACTGTATATACTGTATACACTGATACCACACTGTACCCGGCTGTAGAATCATGTCCTATGTACTGTATATACTGTATACACTGATACCACACTGTACCCGGATGTAGAATCATGTCCTATGTACTGTATATACTGTATACACTGATACCACACTGTACCCGGATGTAGAATCATGTCCTATGTACTGTATATACTGTATACACTGATACCACACTGTACCCGGCTGTAGAATCATGTCCTATGTACTGTATATACTGTATACACTGATACCACACTGTACCCGGATGTAGAATCATGTCCTATGTACTATATATACTGTATACACTGATACCACACTGTACCCGCATGTAGAATCATGTCCTATGTACTGTATGTACTGTATATACTGATACCACACTGTACCCGGCTGTACAATCATGTCCTATGTACTGTATATACTGTATACACTGATACCACACTGTACCCGGATGTAGAATCATGTCCTATGTACTGTATATACTGTATACACTGATACCACACTGTACCCGGCTGTAGAATCATGTCCTATGTACTATATATACTGTATACACTGATACCACACTGTACCCGGATGTAGAATCATGTCCTATGTACTGTATATACTGTATACACTGATACCACACTGTACCCGCATGTAGAATCATGTCCTATGTACTGTATATACTGTATATACTGATACCACACTGTACCCGGCTGTAGAATCATGTCCTATGTACTATATATACTGTATACACTGATACCACACTGTACCCGGATGTAGAATCATGTCCTATGTACTATATATACTGTATACACTGATACCACACTGTACCCGGCTGTACAATCATGTCCTATGTACAGTATATACTGTATACACTGATACCACACTGTACCCGGATGTAGAATCATGTCCTATGTACTATATATACTGTATACACTGATACCACACTGTACCCGGATGTAGAATCATGTCCTATGTACTGTATATACTGTATATACTGATACCACACTGTACCCGGATGTAGAATCATGTCCTATGTACTATATATACTGTATACACTGATACCACACTGTACCCGGATGTAGAATCATGTCCTATGTACAGTATATACTGTATACACTGATACCACACTGTACCCGGATGTAGAATCATGTCCTATGTACTATATATACTGTATACACTGATACCACACTGTACCCGGCTGTAGAATCATGTCCTATGTACTATATATACTGTATACACTGATACCACACTGTACCCAGCTGTACAATCATGTCCTATGTACTGTATATACTGTATACACTGATACCACACTGTACACGGATGTAGAATCATGTCCTATGTACTGTATATACTGTATACACTGATACCACACTGTACCCGGATGTAGAATCATGTCCTATGTACTGTATATACTGTATACACTGATACCACACTGTACCCGGCTGTACAATCATGTCCTGTGTACTGTATATACTGTATACACTGATACCACACTGTACCTGGCTGTAGAATCATGTCCTATGTACTATATATACTGTATACACTGATACCACACTGTACCCGGATGTAGAATCATGTCCTATGAACTGTATATACTGTATACACTGATACCACACTGTACCTGGCTGTACAATCATGTCCTATGTACAGTATATACTGTATACACTGATACCACACTGTACCCGGATGTAGAATCATGTCCTATGTACTATATATACTGTATACACTGATACCACACTGTACCCGGATGTAGAATCATGTCCTATGTACTATATATACTGTATACACTGATACCACACTGTACCCGGATGTAGAATCATGTCCTATGTACTGTATATACTGTATACACTGATACCACACTGTACCCGGATGTAGAATCATGTCCTATGTACTGTATATACTGTATACACTGATACCACACTGTACCCGGATGTAGAATCATGTCCTATGTACAGTATATACTGTATACACTGATACCACACTGTACCCGGCTGTACAATCATGTCCTATGTACTGTATATACTGTATACACTGATACCACACTGTACCCGGCTGAAGAATCATGTCCTATGTACTATATGTACTGTATACACTGATACCACACTGTACCCGGATGTAGAATCATGTCCTATGTACTGTATATACTGTATACACTGATACCACACTGTACCCGGCTGTACAATCATGTCCTATGTACAGTATATACTGTATACACTGATACCACACTGTACCCGGATGTAGAATCATGTCCTATGTACTATATATACTGTATACACTGATACCACACTGTACCCGGATGTAGAATCATGTCCTATGTACTGTATATACTGTATATACTGATACCACACTGTACCCGGATGTAGAATCATGTCCTATGTACTATATATACTGTATACACTGATACCACACTGTACCCGGATGTAGAATCATGTCCTATGTACAGTATATACTGTATACACTGATACCACACTGTACCCGGATGTAGAATCATGTCCTATGTACTATATATACTGTATACACTGATACCACACTGTACCCGGATGTAGAATCATGTCCTATGTACTATATATACTGTATACACTGATACCACACTGTACCCGGCTGTAGAATCATGTCCTATGTACTGTATATACTGTATACACTGATACCACACTGTACCCGGATGTAGAATCATGTCCTATGTACTGTATATACTGTATACACTGATACCACACTGTACCCGCATGTAGAATCATGTCCTATGTACTGTATATACTGTATACACTGATACCACACTGTACCCGGATGTAGAATCATGTCCTATGTACTATATATACTGTATACACTGATACCACACTGTACCCGGATGTAGAATCATGTCCTATGTACTGTATATACTGTATACACTGATACCACACTGTACCCGGCTGTACAATCATGTCCTATGTACTGTATATACTGTATACACTGATACCACACTGTACCCGGATGTAGAATCATGTCCTATGTACTATATATACTGTATACACTGATACCACACTGTACCCGGATGTAGAATCATGTCCTATGTACTGTATATACTGTATACACTGATACCACACTGTACCCGGATGTAGAATCATGTCCTATGTACTATATATACTGTATACACTGATACCACACTGTACCCAGCTGTACAATCATGTCCTATGTACTGTATATACTGTATACACTGATACCACACTGTACCCGGCTGTACAATCATGTCCTATGTACTATATATACTGTATACACTGATACCACACTGTACCCGGATGTAGAATCATGTCCTATGTACTGTATATACTGTATACACTGATACCACACTGTACCCGGATGTAGAATCATGTCCTATGTACTATATATACTGTATACACTGATACCACACTGTACCCGGATGTACAATCATGTCCTATGTACTGTATATACTGTATACACTGATACTACACTGTACCCGGATGTAGAATCATGTCCTATGTACTGTATATACTGTATACACTGATACCACACTGTACCCGGATGTAGAATCATGTCCTATGTACTGTATATACTGTATACACTGATACCACACTGTACCCGGATGTAGAATCATGTCCTATGTACTGTATATACTGTATACACTGATACCACACTGTACCCGGATGTAGAATCATGTCCTATGTACTGTATACACTGATACCACACTGTACCCGGCTGTACAATCATGTCCTATGTACTGTATATACTGTATACACTGATACCACACTGTACCCGGCTGTACAATCATGTCCTATGTACTGTATATACTGTATACACTGATACCACACTGTACCCGGCTGTAGAATCATGTCCTATGTACTATATATACTGTATACACTGATACCACACTGTACCCGGATGTAGAATCATGTCCTATGTACTGTATATACTGTATACACTGATACCACACTGTACCCGGCTGTACAATCATGTCCTATGTACTGTATATACTGTATACACTGATACCACACTGTACCCGGATGTAGAATCATGTCCTATGTACTATATATACTGTATACACTGATACCACACTGTACCCGGATGTAGAATCATGTCCTATGTACTGTATATACTGTATACACTGATACCACACTGTACCCGGATGTAGAATCATGTCCTATGTACTATATATACTGTATACACTGATACCACACTGTACCCAGCTGTACAATCATGTCCTATGTACTGTATATACTGTATACACTGATACCACACTGTACCCGGCTGTACAATCATGTCCTATGTACTATATATACTGTATACACTGATACCACACTGTACCCGGATGTAGAATCATGTCCTATGTACTGTATATACTGTATACACTGATACCACACTGTACCCGGATGTAGAATCATGTCCTATGTACTATATATACTGTATACACTGATACCACACTGTACCCGGATGTACAATCATGTCCTATGTACTGTATATACTGTATACACTGATACTACACTGTACCCGGATGTAGAATCATGTCCTATGTACTGTATATACTGTATACACTGATACCACACTGTACCCGGATGTAGAATCATGTCCTATGTACTGTATATACTGTATACACTGATACCACACTGTACCCGGATGTAGAATCATGTCCTATGTACTGTATATACTGTATACACTGATACCACACTGTACCCGGATGTAGAATCATGTCCTATGTACTGTATACACTGATACCACACTGTACCCGGCTGTACAATCATGTCCTATGTACTGTATATACTGTATACACTGATACCACACTGTACCCGGCTGTACAATCATGTCCTATGTACTGTATATACTGTATACACTGATACCACACTGTACCCGGCTGTAGAATCATGTCCTATGTACTATATATACTGTATACACTGATACCACACTGTACCCGGATGTAGAATCATGTCCTATGTACTGTATATACTGTATACACTGATACCACACTGTAGCTGGCTGTACAATCATGTCCTATGTACAGTATATACTGTATACACTGATACCACACTGTACCCGGATGTAGAATCATGTCCTATGTACTATATATACTGTATACACTGATACCACACTGTACCCGGAGGTAGAATCATGTCCTATGTACTATATATACTGTATACACTGATACCACACTGTACCCGGATGTAGAATCATGTCCTATGTACTGTATATACTGTATACACTGATACCACACTGTACCCGGATGTAGAATCATGTCCTATGTACTGTATATACTGTATACACTGATACCACACTGTACCCGGATGTAGAATCATGTCCTATGTACAGTATATACTGTATACACTGATACCACACTGTACCCGGCTGTACAATCATGTCCTATGTACTGTATATACTGTATACACTGATACCACACTGTACCCGGCTGAAGAATCATGTCCTATGTACTATATATACTGTATACACTGATACCACACTGTACCCGGATGTAGAATCATGTCCTATGTACAGTATATACTGTATACACTGATACCACACTGTACCCGGCTGTACAATCATGTCCTATGTACTATATATACTGTATACACTGATACCACACTGTACCCGCATGTAGAATCATGTCCTATGTACTGTATGTACTGTATATACTGATACCACACTGTACCCGGCTGTACAATCATGTCCTATGTACTGTATATACTGTATACACTGATACCACACTGTACCCGGCTGTAGAATCATGTCCTATGTACTGTATATACTGTATACACTGATACCACACTGTACCCGGCTGTAGAATCATGTCCTATGTACTATATATACTGTATACACTGATACCACACTGTACCCGGATGTAGAATCATGTCCTATGTACTGTATATACTGTATACACTGATACCACACTGTACCCGGATGTAGAATCATGTCCTATGTACTGTATATACTGTATACACTGATACCACACTGTACCCGGCTGTAGAATCATGTCCTATGTACTATATATACTGTATACACTGATACCACACTGTACCCGGATGTAGAATCATGTCCTATGTACTGTATATACTGTATACACTGATACCACACTGTACCCGCATGTAGAATCATGTCCTATGTACTGTATATACTGTATATACTGATACCACACTGTACCCGGCTGTAGAATCATGTCCTATGTACTATATATACTGTATACACTGATACCACACTGTACCCGGATGTAGAATCATGTCCTATGTATTATATATACTGTATACACTGATACCACACTGTACCCGGCTGTACAATCATGTCCTATGTACAGTATATACTGTATACACTGATACCACACTGTACCCGGATGTAGAATCATGTCCTATGTACTATATATACTGTATACACTGATACCACACTGTACCCGGATGTAGAATCATGTCCTATGTACTGTATATACTGTATATACTGATACCACACTGTACCCGGATGTAGAATCATGTCCTATGTACTATATATACTGTATACACTGATACCACACTGTACCCGGATGTAGAATCATGTCCTATGTACAGTATATACTGTATACACTGATACCACACTGTACCCGGATGTAGAATTATGTCCTATGTACTGTATATACTGTATACACTGATACCACACTGTACCCGGATGTAGAATCATGTCCTATGTACTATATATACTGTATACACTGATACCACACTGTACCCGGCTGTAGAATCATGTCCTATGTACTATATATACTGTATACACTGATACCACACTGTACCCGGATGTAGAATCATGTCCTATGTACTGTATATACTGTATACACTGATACCACACTGTACCCGGATGTAGAATCATGTCCTATGTACTGTATATACTGTATACACTGATACCACACTGTACCCGGATGTAGAATCATGTCCTATGTACTGTATACACTGATACCACACTGTACCCGGCTGTACAATCATGTCCTATGTACTGTATATACTGTATACACTGATACCACACTGTACCCGGCTGTACAATCATGTCCTATGTACTGTATATACTGTATACACTGATACCACACTGTACCCGGCTGTAGAATCATGTCCTATGTACTATATATACTGTATACACTGATACCACACTGTACCCGGATGTAGAATCATGTCCTATGTACTGTATATACTGTATACACTGATACCACACTGTACCTGGCTGTACAATCATGTCCTATGTACAGTATATACTGTATACACTGATACCACACTGTACCCGGATGTAGAATCATGTCCTATGTACTATATATACTGTATACACTGATACCACACTGTACCCGGATGTAGAATCATGTCCTATGTACTGTATATACTGTATACACTGATACCACACTGTACCCGGATGTAGAATCATGTCCTATGTACAGTATATACTGTATACACTGATACCACACTGTACCCGGCTGTACAATCATGTCCTATGTACTGTATATACTGTATACACTGATACCACACTGTACCCGGCTGAAGAATCATGTCCTATGTACTATATATACTGTATACACTGATACCACACTGTACCCGGATGTAGAATCATGTCCTATGTACAGTATATACTGTATACACTGATACCACACTGTACCCGGATGTAGAATCATGTCCTATGTACTATATATACTGTATACACTGATACCACACTGTACCCGGCTGTAGAATCATGTCCTATGTACTATATATACTGTATACACTGATACCACACTGTACCCGGATGTAGAATCATGTCCTATGTACTGTATATACTGTATATACTGATACCACACTGTACCCGGCTGTAGAATCATGTCCTATGTACTATATATACTGTATACACTGATACCACACTGTACCCGGATGTAGAATCATGTCCTATGTACTATATATACTGTATACACTGATACCACACTGTACCCGGCTGTACAATCATGTCCTATGTACAGTATATACTGTATACACTGATACCACACTGTACCCGGATGTAGAATCATGTCCTATGTACTATATATACTGTATACACTGATACCACACTGTACCCGGATGTAGAATCATGTCCTATGTACTGTATATACTGTATATACTGATACCACACTGTACCCGGATGTAGAATCATGTCCTATGTACTATATATACTGTATACACTGATACCACACTGTACCCGGATGTAGAATCATGTCCTATGTACTGTATATACTGTATATACTGATACCACACTGTACCCGGATGTAGAATCATGTCCTATGTACTATATATACTGTATACACTGATACCACACTGTACCCGGATGTAGAATCATGTCCTATGTACTGTATATATTGTATATACTGATACCACACTGTACCCGGATGTAGAATCATGTCCTATGTACAGTATATACTGTATACACTGATACCACACTGTACCCGGATGTAGAATCATGTCCTATGTACTATATATACTGTATACACTGATACCACACTGTACCCGGCTGTAGAATCATGTCCTATGTACTATATATACTGTATACACTGATACCACACTGTACCCGGATGTAGAATCATGTCCTATGTACTGTATATACTGTATACACTGATACCACACTGTACCCGGATGTAGAATCATGTCCTATGTACTGTATATACTGTATACACTGATACCACACTGTACCCGGATGTAGAATCATGTCCTATGTACTGTATACACTGATACCACACTGTACCCGGCTGTACAATCATGTCCTATGTACTGTATATACTGTATACACTGATACCACACTGTACCCGGCTGTACAATCATGTCCTATGTACTGTATATACTGTATACACTGATACCACACTGTACCCGGCTGTAGAATCATGTCCTATGTACTATATATACTGTATACACTGATACCACACTGTACCCGGATGTAGAATCATGTCCTATGTACTGTATATACTGTATACACTGATACCACACTGTACCTGGCTGTACAATCATGTCCTATGTACAGTATATACTGTATACACTGATACCACACTGTACCCGGATGTAGAATCATGTCCTATGTACTATATATACTGTATACACTGATACCACACTGTACCCGGATGTAGAATCATGTCTTATGTACTATATATACTGTATACACTGATACCACACTGTACCCGGATGTAGAATCATGTCCTATGTACTGTATATACTGTATACACTGATACCACACTGTACCCGGCTGTAGAATCATGTCCTATGTACAGTATATACTGTATACACTGATACCACACTGTACCCGGCTGAAGAATCATGTCCTATGTACTATATATACTGTATACACTGATACCACACTGTACCCGGATGTAGAATCATGTCCTATGTACTATATATACTGTATACACTGATACCACACTGTACCCGGATGTAGAATCATGTCCTATGTACAGTATATACTGTATACACTGATACCACACTGTACCCGGCTGTACAATCATGTCCTATGTACTGTATATACTGTATACACTGATACCACACTGTACCCGGCTGAAGAATCATGTCCTATGTACTATATATACTGTATACACTGATACCACACTGTACCCGGATGTAGAATCATGTCCTATGTACTATATATACTGTATACACTGATACCACACTGTACCCGGCTGTAGAATCATGTCCTATGTACTATATATACTGTATACACTGATACCACACTGTACCCGGATGTAGAATCATGTCCTATGTACTGTATATACTGTATACACTGATACCACACTGTACCCGGATGTAGAATCATGTCCTATGTACAGTATATACTGTATACACTGATACCACACTGTACACGGATGTAGAATCATGTCCTATGTACTGTATATACTGTATACACTGATACCACACTGTACCCGGATGTAGAATCATGTCCTATGTACTGTATATACTGTATACACTGATACCACACTGTACCCGGATGTAGAATCATGTCCTATGTACTGTATATACTGTATACACTGATACCACACTGTACCCGGCTGTAGAATCATGTCCTATGTACTATATATACTGTATACACTGATACCACACTGTACCCGGATGTAGAATCATGTCCTATGTACTGTATATACTGTATACACTGATACCACACTGTACCTGGCTGTACAATCATGTCCTATGTACAGTATATACTGTATACACTGATACCACACTGTACCCGGATGTAGAATCATGTCCTATGTACTATATATACTGTATACACTGATACCACACTGTACCCGGATGTAGAATCATGTCCTATGTACTATATATACTGTATACACTGATACCACACTGTACCCGGATGTAGAATCATGTCCTATGTACTGTATATACTGTATACACTGATACCACACTGTACCCGGATGTAGAATCATGTCCTATGTACTGTATATACTGTATACACTGATACCACACTGTACCCGGATGTAGAATCATGTCCTATGTACTATATATACTGTATACACTGATACCACACTGTACCCGGATGTAGAATCATGTCCTATGTACTGTATATACTGTATACACTGATACCACACTGTACCCGGATGTAGAATCATGTCCTATGTACTGTATATACTGTATACACTGATACCACACTGTACCCGGATGTAGAATCATGTCCTATGTACTGTATATACTGTATACACTGATACCACACTGTA
Source organism: Mixophyes australis (assembly GCA_036250195.1). Taxonomy (NCBI): domain Eukaryota; kingdom Metazoa; phylum Chordata; class Amphibia; order Anura; family Limnodynastidae; genus Mixophyes; species Mixophyes australis. The sequence goes on from JAVHZZ010000003.1 coordinate 376,703,480, forward strand.
CCCGGCTGTACAATCATGTCCTATGTACTGTATATACTGTATACACTGATACCACACTGTACCCGGCTGTAGAATCATGTCCTATGTACTGTATATACTGTATACACTGATACCACACTGTACCCGGATGTAGAATCATGTCCTATGTACTGTATATACTGTATACACTGATACCACACTGTACCCGGCTGTACAATCATGTCCTATGTACAGTATATACTGTATACACTGATACCACACTGTACCCGGATGTAGAATCATGTCCTATGTACTATATATACTGTATACACTGATACCACACTGTACCCGGATGTAGAATCATGTCCTATGTACTGTATATACTGTATATACTGATACCACACTGTACCCGGATGTAGAATCATGTCCTATGTACTATATATACTGTATACACTGATACCACACTGTACCCGGATGTAGAATCATGTCCTATGTACAGTATATACTGTATACACTGATACCACACTGTACCCGGCTGTAGAATCATGTCCTATGTACTATATATACTGTATACACTGATACCACACTGTACCCGGCTGTAGAATCATGTCCTATGTACTATATATACTGTATACACTGATACCACACTGTACCCGGATGTAGAATCATGTCCTATGTACAGTATATACTGTATACACTGATACCACACTGTACCCGGCTGTAGAATCATGTCCTATGTACTATATATACTGTATACACTGATACCACACTGTACCCGGATGTAGAATCATGTCCTATGTACTATATATACTGTATACACTGATACCACACTGTACCCGGCTGTAGAATCATGTCCTATGTACTATATATACTGTATACACTGATACCACACTGTACCCGGATGTAGAATCATGTCCTATGTACTGTATATACTGTATACACTGATACCACACTGTACCCGGATGTAGAATCATGTCCTATGTACTGTATATACTGTATACACTGATACCACACTGTACCCGGCTGTAGAATCATGTCCTATGTACAGTATATACTGTATACACTGATACCACACTGTACCCGGCTGTACAATCATGTCCTATGTACTGTATATACTGTATACACTGATACCACACTGTACCCGGCTGTAGAATCATGTCCTATGTACTATATATACTGTATACACTGATACCACACTGTACCCGGATGTAGAATCATGTCCTATGTACTGTATATACTGTATACACTGATACCACACTGTACCCGGCTGTACAATCATGTCCTATGTACTATATATACTGTATACACTGATACCACACTGTACCCGGCTGTAGAATCATGTCCTATGTACTGTATATACTGATACCACACTGTACCCGGATGTACAATCATGTCCTATGTACTATATATACTGTATACACTGATACCACACTGTACCTGGCTGTACAATCATGTCCTATGTACTGTATATACTGTATACACTGATACCACACTGTACCCGGATGTACAATCATGTCCTATGTACTATATATACTGTATACACTGATACCACACTGTACCTGGCTGTACAATCATGTCCTATGTACAGTATATACTGTATACACTGATACCACACTGTACCCGGATGTAGAATCATGTCCTATGTACTATATATACTGTATACACTGATACCACACTGTACCCGGATGTAGAATCATGTCCTATGTACTATATATACTGTATACACTGATACCACACTGTACCCGGATGTAGAATCATGTCCTATGTACTGTATATACTGTAGACACTGATACCACACTGTACCCGGATGTAGAATCATGTCCTATGTACTGTATATACTGTATACACTGATACCACACTGTACCCGGCTGTAGAATCATGTCCTATGTACTGTATATACTGTATACACTGATATCACACTGTACCCGGCTGTAGAATCATGTCCTATGTACTATATATACTGTATACACTGATACCACACTGTACCCGGATGTAGAATCATGTCCTATGTACTGTATATACTGTATACACTGATACCACACTGTACCCGGCTGTAGAATCATGTCCTATGTACTATATATACTGTATACACTGATACCACACTGTACCCGGATGTAGAATCATGTCCTATGTACTGTATATACTGTATACACTGATACCACACTGTACCCGCATGTAGAATCATGTCCTATGTACTGTATATACTGTATATACTGATACCACACTGTACCCGGCTGTAGAATCATGTCCTATGTACTATATATACTGTATACACTGATACCACACTGTACCCGGATGTAGAATCATGTCCTATGTACTATATATACTGTATACACTGATACCACACTGTACCCGGCTGTACAATCATGTCCTATGTACAGTATATACTGTATACACTGATACCACACTGTACCCGGATGTAGAATCATGTCCTATGTACTATATATACTGTATACACTGATACCACACTGTACCCGGATGTAGAATCATGTCCTATGTACTGTATATACTGTATATACTGATACCACACTGTACCCGGATGTAGAATCATGTCCTATGTACTATATATACTGTATACACTGATACCACACTGTACCCGGATGTAGAATCATGTCCTATGTACTGTATATACTGTATATACTGATACCACACTGTACCCGGATGTAGAATCATGTCCTATTTACTATATATACTGTATACACTGATACCACACTGTACCCGGCTGTAGAATCATGTCCTATGTACTATATATACTGTATACACTGATACCACACTGTACCCGGATGTAGAATCATGTCCTATGTACTGTATATACTGTATACACTGATACCACACTGTACCCGGATGTAGAATCATGTCCTATGTACTGTATATACTGTATACACTGATACCACACTGTACCCGGATGTAGAATCATGTCCTATGTACTGTATACACTGTATACACTGATACCACACTGTACCCGGCTGTACAATCATGTCCTATGTACTGTATATACTGTATACACTGATACCACACTGTACCCGGCTGTACAATCATGTCCTATGTACTGTATATACTGTATACACTGATACCACACTGTACCCGGCTGTAGAATCATGTCCTATGTACTATATATACTGTATACACTGATACCACACTGTACCCGGATGTAGAATCATGTCCTATGTACTGTATATACTGTATACACTGATACCACACTGTACCTGGCTGTACAATCATGTCCTATGTACAGTATATACTGTATACACTGATACCACACTGTACCCGGATGTAGAATCATGTCCTATGTACTATATATACTGTATACACTGATACCACACTGTACCCGGATGTAGAATCATGTCCTATGTACTATATATACTGTATACACTGATACCACACTGTACCCGGATGTAGAATCATGTCCTATGTACTGTATATACTGTATACACTGATACCACACTGTACCCGGATGTAGAATCATGTCCTATGTACAGTATATACTGTATACACTGATACCACACTGTACCCGGCTGTACAATCATGTCCTATGTACTGTATATACTGTATACACTGATACCACACTGTACCCGGCTGAAGAATCATGTCCTATGTACTATATATACTGTATAAACTGATACCACACTGTACCCGGATGTAGAATCATGTCCTATGTACAGTATATACTGTATACACTGATACCACACTGTACCCGGATGTAGAATCATGTCCTATGTACTATATATACTGTATACACTGATACCACACTGTACCCGGCTGTAGAATCATGTCCTATGTACTATATATACTGTATACACTGATACCACACTGTACCCGGATGTAGAATCATGTCCTATGTACTATATATACTGTATACACTGATACCACACTGTACCCGGCTGTACAATCATGTCCTATGTACTGTATATACTGTATACACTGATACCACACTGTACCCGGCTGTAGAATCATGTCCTATGTACTATATATACTGTATACACTGATACCACACTGTACCCGGATGTAGAATCATGTCCTATGTACTGTATATACTGTATACACTGATACCACACTGTACCTGGCTGTACAATCATGTCCTATGTACAGTATATACTGTATACACTGATACCACACTGTACCCGGATGTAGAATCATGTCCTATGTACTATATATACTGTATACACTGATACCACACTGTACCCGGATGTAGAATCATGTCCTATGTACTATATATACTGTATACACTGATACCACACTGTACCCGGATGTAGAATCATGTCCTATGTACTGTATATACTGTATACACTGATACCACACTGTACCCGGATGTAGAATCATGTCCTATGTACTGTATATACTGTATACACTGATACCACACTGTACCCGGATGTACAATCATGTCCTATGTACTGTATATACTGTATACACTGATACCACACTGTACCCGGATGTAGAATCATGTCCTATGTACAGTATATACTGTATACACTGATACCACACTGTACCCGGCTGTACAATCATGTCCTATGTACTGTATATACTGTATACACTGATACCACACTGTACCCGGCTGTAGAATCATGTCCTATGTACTGTATATACTGTATACACTGATACCACACTGTACCCGGCTGTACAATCATGTCCTATGTACTGTATATACTGTATATACTGATACCACACTGTACCCAGCTGTACAATCATGTCCTATGTACTGTATATACTGTATACACTGATACCACACTGTACCCGGCTGTACAATCATGTCCTATATACTATATATACTGTATACACTGATACCACACTGTACCCGGATGTAGAATCATGTCCTATGTACTGTATATACTGTATACACTGATACCACACTGTACCCGGCTGTACAATCATGTCCTATGTACAGTATATACTGTATACACTGATACCACACTGTACCCGGATGTAGAATCATGTCCTATGTACTATATATACTGTATACACTGATACCACACTGTACCCGGATGTAGAATCATGTCCTATGTACTGTATATACTGTATATACTGATACCACACTGTACCCGGATGTAGAATCATGTCCTATGTACTATATATACTGTATACACTGATACCACACTGTACCCGGATGTAGAATCATGTCCTATGTACAGTATATACTGTATACACTGATACCACACTGTACCCGGATGTAGAATCATGTCCTATGTACTATATATACTGTATACACTGATACCACACTGTACCCGGCTGTAGAATCATGTCCTATGTACTGTATATACTGTATACACTGATACCACACTGTACCCGGATGTAGAATCATGTCCTATGTACTGTATATACTGTATACACTGATACCACACTGTACCCGGCTGTAGAATCATGTCCTATGTACAGTATATACTGTATACACTGATACCACACTGTACCCGGCTGTACAATCATGTCCTATGTACTGTATATACTGTATACACTGATACCACACTGTACCCGGCTGTAGAATCATGTCCTATGTACTATATATACTGTATACACTGATACCACACTGTACCCGGATGTAGAATCATGTCCTATGTACTGTATATACTGTATACACTGATACCACACTGTACCCGGCTGTACAATCATGTCCTATGTACTATATATACTGTATACACTGATACCACACTGTACCCGGATGTAGAATCATGTCCTATGTACTGTATATACTGTATACACTGATACCACACTGTACCCGCATGTAGAATCATGTCCTATGTACTGTATATACTGTATACACTGATACCACACTGTACCCGGATGTAGAATCATGTCCTATGTACTGTATATACTGTATACACTGATATCACACTGTACCCGGCTGTAGAATCATGTCCTATGTACTATATATACTGTATACACTGATACCACACTGTACCCGGATGTAGAATCATGTCCTATGTACTGTATATACTGTATACACTGATACCACACTGTACCCGCATGTAGAATCATGTCCTATGTACTGTATATACTGTATACACTGATACCACACTGTACCCGGCTGTAGAATCATGTCCTATGTACTGTATATACTGTATACACTGATACCACACTGTACCCGCATGTAGAATCATGTCCTATGTACTGTATATACTGTATACACTGATACCACACTGTACCCGGATGTAGAATCATGTCCTATGTACTGTATATACTGTATACACTGATATCACACTGTACCCGGCTGTAGAATCATGTCCTATGTACTATATATACTGTATACACTGATACCACACTGTACCCGGATGTAGAATCATGTCCTATGTACTGTATATACTGTATACACTGATACCACACTGTACCCGCATGTAGAATCATGTCCTATGTACTGTATATACTGTATACACTGATACCACACTGTACCCGGATGTAGAATCATGTCCTATGTACTGTATATACTGTATACACTGATACCACACTGTACACGGATGTAGAATCATGTCCTATGTACTGTATATACTGTATACACTGATACCACACTGTACCTGGCTGTACAATCATGTCCTATGTACTGTATATACTGTATACACTGATACTACACTGTACCCGGATGTAGAATCATGTCCTATGTACTATATATACTGTATACACTGATACCACACTGTACCCGGATGTAGAATCATGTCCTATGTACTATATATACTGTATACACTGATACCACACTGTACCCGGATGTAGAATCATGTCCTATGTACTGTATATACTGTATACACTGATACCACACTGTACCCGGATGTAGAATCATGTCCTATGTACTGTATATACTGTATACACTGATACCACACTGTACCCGGATGTAGAATCATGTCCTATGTACAGTATATACTGTATACACTGATACCACACTGTACCCGGCTGTACAATCATGTCCTATGTACTGTATATACTGTATACACTGATACCACACTGTACCCGGCTGTAGAATCATGTCATATGTACTATATATACTGTATACACTGATACCACACTGTACCCGGATGTAGAATCATGTCCTATGTACTGTATATACTGTATACACTGATACCACACTGTACCCGGCTGTAGAATCATGTCCTATGTACTGTATATACTGATACCACACTGTACCCGGATGTAGAATCATGTCCTATGTACTGTATATACTGTATACACTGATACCACACTGTACCTGGCTGTACAATCATGTCCTATGTACTGTATATACTGTATACACTGATACTACACTGTACCCGGATGTAGAATCATGTCCTATGTACTGTATATACTGTATATACTGATACCACACTGTACCCGGATGTACAATCATGTCCTATGTACTATATATACTGTATACACTGATACCACACTGTACCCGGATGTAGAATCATGTCCTATGTACTATATATACTGTATACACTGATACCACACTGTACCCGGATGTAGAATCATGTCCTATGTACAGTATATACTGTATACACTGATACCACACTGTACCCGTATGTAGAATCATGTCCTATGTACTATATATACTGTATACACTGATACCACACTGTACCCGGATGTAGAATCATGTCCTATGTACAGTATATACTGTATACACTGATACTACACTGTACCCAGATGTAGAATCATGTCCTATGTACTATATATACTGTATACACTGATACCACACTGTACCCGGCTGTACAATCATGTCCTATGTACTATATATACTGTATACACTGATACCACACTGTACCCGGATGTAGAATCATGTCCTATGTACAGTATATACTGTATACACTGATACCACACTGTACCCGGATGTAGAATCATGTCCTATGTACAGTATATACTGTATACACTGATACCACACTGTACCCGGATGTAGAATCATGTCCTATGTACAGTATATACTGTATACACTGATACCACACTGTACCCGGATGTAGAATCATGTCCTATGTACTGTATATACTGTATACACTGATACCACACTGTACCCGGATGTAGAATCATGTCCTATGTACTGTATATACTGTATACACTGATACCACACTGTACCTGGCTGTACAATCATGTCCTATGTACTGTATATACTGTATACACTGATACCACACTGTACCCGGATGTAGAATCATGTCCTATGTACAGTATATACTGTATACACTGATACCACACTGTACCCGGATGTAGAATCATGTCCTATGTACAGTATATACTGTATACACTGATACCACACTGTACCCGGATGTAGAATCATGTCCTATGTACAGTATATACTGTATACACTGATACCACACTGTACCCGGATGTAGAATCATGTCCTATGTACTATATATACTGTATACACTGATACTACACTGTACCCAGATGTAGAATCATGTCCTATGTACTATATATACTGTATACACTGATACCACACTGTACCCGTATGTAGAATCATGTCCTATGTACTGTATATACTGTATACACTGATACCACACTGTACCCGGATGTAGAATCATGTCCTATGTACTGTATATACTGTATACACTGATACCACACTGTACCTGGCTGTACAATCATGTCCTATGTACTGTATATACTGTATACACAGATACCACACTGTACCCGGATGTAGAATCATGTCCTATGTACAGTATATACTGTATACACTGATACCACACTGTACCCGGATGTAGAATAATGTCCTATGTACTATATATACTGTATACACTGATACCACACTGTACCCGGATGTACAATCATGTCCTATGTACAGTATATACTGTATACACTGATACCACACTGTACCCGGATGTAGAATCATGTCCTATGTACTGTATATACTGTATACACTGATACCACACTGTACCCGGATGTACAATCATGTCCTATGTACTGTATATACTGTATACACTGATACCACACTGTACCCGGATGTAGAATCATGTCCTATGTACAGTATATACTGTATACACTGATACCACACTGTACCCGGATGTAGAATCATGTCCTATGTACAGTATATACTGTATACACTGATACCACACTGTACCCGGATGTAGAATCATGTCCTATGTACAGTATATACTGTATACACTGATACCACACTGTACCCGGATGTAGAATCATGTCCTATGTACTGTATATACTGTATACACTGATACCACACTGTACCCGGCTGTACAATCATGTCCTATGTACTATATATACTGTATACACTGATACCACACTGTACCCGGATGTAGAATCATGTCCTATGTACTGTATATACTGTATACACTGATACCACACTGTACCCGGATGTAGAATCATGTCCTATGTACTGTATATACTGTATATACTGATACCACACTGTACAATCATGTCCTATGTACAGTATATACTGTATACACTGATACTACACTGTACCCAGATGTAGAATCATGTCCTATGTACTGTATATACTGTATACACTGATACCACACTGTACCCGGATGTAGAATCATGTCCTATGTACTGTATATACTGTATACACTGATACCACACTGTACCCGGATGTAGAATCATGTCCTATGTACAGTATATACTGTATACACTGATACCACACTGTACCCGGATGTAGAATCATGTCCTATGTACTGTATATACTGTATACACTGATACCACACTGTACCCGGATGTACAATCATGTCCTATGTACTGTATATACTGTATACACTGATACCACACTGTACCTGGCTGTAGAATCATGTCCTATGTACTGTATATACTGTATACACTGATACCACACTGTACCCGGCTGTACAATCATGTCCTATGTACTGTATATACTGTATACACTGATACCACACTGTACCCGGATGTAGAATCATGTCCTATGTACAGTATATACTGTATACACTGATACCACACTGTACCCGGATGTACAATCATGTCCTATGTACAGTATATACTGTATACACTGATACCACACTGTACCCGGCTGTACAATCATGTCCTATGTACAGTATATACTGTATACACTGATACCACACTGTACCCGGATGTACAATCATGTCCTATGTACTGTATATACTGTATACACTGATACCACACTGTACCCGGATGTACAATCATGTCCTATGTACTGTATATACTGTATACACTGATACCACACTGTACCTGGCTGTACAATCATGTCCTATGTACTGTATATACTGTATACACTGATACCACACTGTACCTGGCTGTACAATCATGTCCTATGTACTGTATATACTGTATACACTGATACCACACTGTACCCGGCTGTACAATCATGTCCTATGTACTATATATACTGTATACACTGATACCACACTGTACCCGGCTGTACAATCATGTCCTATGTACTGTATATACTGTATACACTGATACCACACTGTACCCAGCTGTAGAATCATGTCCTATGTACTGTATATACTGTATATACTGATACCACACTGTACCCGGCTGTAGAATCATGTCCTATGTACTGTATATACTGTATATACTGATACCACACTGTACCCGGCTGTAGAATCATGTCCTATGTACTGTATATACTGTATATACTGATACCACACTGTACCCGGCTGTAGAATCATGTCCTATGTACTGTATATACTGTATATACTGATACCACACTGTACCCAGCTGTACAATCATGTCCTATGTACAGTATATACTGTATACACTGATACCACACTGTACCCAGCTGTACAATCATGTCGTATGTACTGTATATACTGTATACACTGATACCACACTGTACCCGGCTGTACAATCATGTCCTATGTACTGTATATACTGTATATACTGATACCACACTGTACCCGGCTGTAGAATCATGTCCTATGTACAGTATATACTGTATACACTGATACCACACTGTACCTGGCTGTACAATCATGTCTTATGTACTGTATATACTGTATACACTGATACCACACTGTACCCGGCTGTACAATCATGTCCTATGTACTGTATATACTGTATACACTGATACCACACTGTACCCGGCTGTACAATCATGTCCTATGTACTGTATATACTGTATACACTGATACCACACTGTACCCGGATGTACAATCATGTCCTATGTACTGTATATACTGTATACACTGATACCACACTGTACCTGGCTGTACAATCATGTCCTATGTACTGTATATACTGTATACACTGATACCACACTGTACCTGGCTGTACAATCATGTCCTATGTACTGTATATACTGTATACACTGATACCACACTGTACCCGGCTGTACAATCATGTCCTATGTACTATATATACTGTATACACTGATACCACACTGTACCCGGCTGTACAATCATGTCCTATGTACTGTATATACTGTATACACTGATACCACACTGTACCCGGCTGTACAATCATGTCCTATGTACTGTATATACTGTATACACTGATACCACACTGTACCCAGCTGTAGAATCATGTCCTATGTACTGTATATACTGTATATACTGATACCACACTGTACCCGGCTGTAGAATCATGTCCTATGTACTGTATATACTGTATATACTGATACCACACTGTACCCAGCTGTACAATCATGTCCTATGTACAGTATATACTGTATACACTGATACCACACTGTACCCGGCTGTACAATCATGTCCTATGTACTGTATATACTGTATACACTGATACCACACTGTACCCAGCTGTAGAATCATGTCCTATGTACTGTATATACTGTATATACTGATACCACACTGTACCTGGCTGTACAATCATGTCCTATGTACTGTATATACTGATACCACACTGTACCTGGCTGTACAATCATGTCCTATGTACTGTATATACTGTATACACTGATACAACACTGTACCTGGCTGTACAATCATGTCCTATGTACTGTATATACTGTATACACTGATACCACACTGTACCCGGCTGTACAATCATGTCCTATGTACTGTATATACTGTATACACTGATACCACACTGTACCCAGCTGTAGAATCATGTCCTATGTACTGTATATACTGTATATACTGATACCACACTGTACCCGGCTGTAGAATCATGTCCTATATACTGTATATACTGTATATACTGATACCACACTGTACCCAGCTGTACAATCATGTCCTATGTACTGTATATACTGTATATACTGATACCACACTGTACCCGGCTGTAGAATCATGTCCTATGTACTGTATATACTGTATATACTGATACCACACTGTACCCGGCTGTAGAATCATGTCCTATGTACTATATATACTGTATACACTGATACCACACCGTACCCGGATGTAGAATCATGTCCTATGTACTGTATATACTGTATATACTGATACCACACTGTACCCGGATGTAGAATCATGTCCTATGTACTGTATATACTGTATACACTGATACCACACTGTACCCGGATGTAGAATCATGTCCTATGTACTGTATATACTGTATACACTGATACCACACTGTACCCGGATGTACAATCATGTCCTATGTACTGTATATACTGTATACACTGATACCACACTGTACCTGGCTGTACAATCATGTCCTATGTACTGTATATCCTGTATACACTGATACCACACTGTACCTGGCTGTACAATCATGTCCTATGTACTGTATATACTGTATACACTGATACCACACTGTACCCGGCTGTACAATCATGTCCTATGTACTGTATATACTGTATACACTGATACCACACTGTACCCGGCTGTACAATCATGTCCTATGTACTGTATATACTGTATACACTGATACCACACTGTACCCGGCTGTACAATCATGTCCTATGTACTGTATATACTGTATACACTGATACCACACTGTACCCGGATGTAGAATCATGTCCTATGTACTGTATATACTGTATACACTGATACCACACTGTACCCGGCTGTAGAATCATGTCCTATGTACTATATATACTGTATACACTGATACCACACTGTACCCGGCTGTACAATCATGTCCTATGTACTGTATATACTGTATACACTGATACCACACTGTACCCGGATGTAGAATCATGTCCTATGTACTGTATATACTGTATATACTGATACCACACTGTACCCGGCTGTAGAATCATGTCCTATGTACTGTATATACTGTATATACTGATACCACACTGTACCCGGCTGTAGAATCATGTCCTATGTACTGTATATACTGTATATACTGATACCACACTGTACCCGGCTGTAGAATCATGTCCTATGTACTGTATATACTGTATATACTGATACCACACTGTACCCAGCTGTACAATCATGTCCTATGTACTGTATATACTGTATACACTGATACCACACTGTACCCGGATGTAGAATCATGTCCTATGTACTGTATATACTGTATACACCGATACCACACTGTACCCGGATGTAGAATCATGTCCTATGTACTATATATACTGTATACACTGATATCACACTGTACCCGGCTGTACAATCATGTCCTATGTACTGTATATACTGTATACACTGATACCACACTGTACCCGGCTGTACAATCATGTCCTATGTACTGTATATACTGTATACACTGATACCACACTGTACCCGGCTGTAGAATCATGTCCTATGTACTATATATACTGTATACACTGATACCACACTGTACCCGGCTGTACAATCATGTCCTATGTACTATATATACTGTATACACTGATACCACACTGTACCCGGATGTAGAATCATGTCCTATGTACTGTATATACTGTATATACTGATACCACACTGTACCCGGCTGTAGAATCATGTCCTATGTACTGTATATACTGTATATACTGATACCACACTGTACCCGGCTGTAGAATCATGTCCTATGTACTGTATATACTGTATATACTGATACCACACTGTACCCGGCTGTAGAATCATGTCCTATGTACTGTATATACTGTATATACTGATACCACACTGTACCCAGCTGTACAATCATGTCCTATGTACTGTATATACTGTATACACTGATACCACACTGTACCCGGATGTAGAATCATGTCCTATGTACTATATATACTGTATACACTGATACCACACTGTACCCGGATGTAGAATCATGTCCTATGTACTGTATATACTGTATACACTGATACCACACTGTACCCGGATGTAGAATCATGTCCTATGTACTATATATACTGTATACACTGATATCACACTGTACCCGGATGTAGAATCATGTCCTATGTACTATATATACTGTATACACTGATATCACACTGTACCCGGATGTAGAATCATGTCCTATGTACTATATATACTGTATACACTGATACCACACTGTACCCAGCTGTACAATCATGTCCTATGTACTGTATATACTGTATATACTGATACCACACTGTACCCGGCTGTAGAATCATGTCCTATGTACTATATAAACTGTATATACTGATACCACACTGTACCTGGCTGTACAATCATGTCCTATGTACTGTATATACTGTATACACTGATACCACACTGTACCCGGATGTACAATCATGTCCTATGTACTGTATATACTGTATACACTGATACCACACTGTACCCGGCTGTACAATCATGTCCTATGTACTGTATATACTGTATACACTGATACCACACTGTACCCGGCTGTACAATCATGTCCTATGTACTGTATACACTGATACCACACTGTACCTGGCTGTACAATCATGTCCTATGTACTGTATATACTGTATACACTGATACCACACTATACCCGGATGTAGAATCATGTCCTATGTACTGTATATACTGTATACACTGATACCACACTGTACCCGGATGTAGAATCATGTCCTATGTACTATATATACTGTATACACTGATACCACACTGTACCCAGCTGTACAATCATGTCCTATGTACTGTATATACTGTATACACTGATACCACACTGTACCCGGCTGTACAATCATGTCCTATGTACTGTATACACTGATACCACACTGTACCTGGCTGTACAATCATGTCCTATGTACTGTATATACTGTATACACTGATACCACACTGTACCCGGATGTAGAATCATGTCCTATGTACTGTATATACTGTATACACTGATACCACACTGTACCCGGATGTAGAATCATGTCCTATGTACTATATATACTGTATACACTGATACCACACTGTACCCAGCTGTACAATCATGTCCTATGTACTGTATATACTGTATACACTGATACCACACTGTACCCGGATGTAGAATCATGTCCTATGTACTATATATACTGTATACACTGATACCACACTGTACCCAGCTGTACAATCATGTCTTATGTACTGTATATACTGTATACACTGATACCACACTGTACCCGGCTGTACAATCATGTCCTATGTACTGTATATACTGTATACACTGATACCACACTGTACCCGGCTGTACAATCATGTCCTATGTACTGTATACACTGATACCACACTGTACCTGGCTGTACAATCATGTCCTATGTACTGTATATACTGTATATACTGATACCACACTGTACCCGGCTGTAGAATCATGTCCTATGTACTATATATACTGTATATACTGATACCACACTGTACCTGGCTGTACAATCATGTCCTATGTACTGTATATACTGTATACACTGATACCACACTGTACCCGGATGTACAATCATGTCCTATGTACTGTATATACTGTATACACTGATACCACACTGTACCCGGCTGTACAATCATGTCCTATGTACTGTATATACTGTATACACTGATACCACACTGTACCCGGCTGTACAATCATGTCCTATGTACTGTATACACTGATACCACACTGTACCTGGCTGTACAATCATGTCCTATGTACTGTATATACTGTATACACTGATACCACACTGTACCCGGATGTAGAATCATGTCCTATGTACTGTATACACTGATACCACACTGTACCTGGCTGTACAATCATGTCCTATGTACTGTATATACTGTATACACTGATACCACACTGTACCCGGATGTAGAATCATGTCCTATGTACTGTATATACTGTATACACTGATACCACACTGTACCCGGATGTAGAATCATGTCCTATGTACTATATATACTGTATACACTGATACCACACTGTACCCAGCTGTACAATCATGTCCTATGTACTGTATATACTGTATACACTGATACCACACTGTACCCGGCTGTACAATCATGTCCTATGTACTGTATACACTGATACCACACTGTACCTGGCTGTACAATCATGTCCTATGTACTGTATATACTGTATACACTGATACCACACTGTACCCAGATGTAGAATCATGTCCTATGTACTGTATATACTGTATACACTGATACCACACTGTACCCGGATGTAGAATCATGTCCTATGTACTATATATACTGTATACACTGATACCACACTGTACCCAGCTGTACAATCATGTCCTATGTACTGTATATACTGTATACACTGATACCACACTGTACCCGGCTGTACAATCATGTCCTATGTACTGTATACACTGATACCACACTGTACCTGGCTGTACAATCATGTCCTATGTACTGTATATACTGTATACACTGATACCACACTGTACCCGGATGTAGAATCATGTCCTATGTACTGTATATACTGTATACACTGATACCACACTGTACCCGGATGTAGAATCATGTCCTATGTACTATATATACTGTATACACTGATACCACACTGTACCCAGCTGTACAATCATGTCCTATGTACTGTATATACTGTATACACTGATACCACACTGTACCCGGATGTAGAATCATGTCCTATGTACTATATATACTGTATACACTGATACCACACTGTACCCAGCTGTACAATCATGTCCTATGTACTGTATATACTGTATACACTGATACCACACTGTACCCGGCTGTACAATCATGTCCTATGTACTGTATATACTGTATACACTGATACCACACTGTACCCGGCTGTACAATCATGTCCTATGTACTGTATACACTGATACCACACTGTACCTGGCTGTACAATCATGTCCTATGTACTGTATATACTGTATACACTGATACACACTGTACCCGGATGTAGAATCATGTCCTATGTACTGTATATACTGTATACACTGATACCACACTGTACCCGGATGTAGAATCATGTCCTATGTACTATATATACTGTATACACTGATACCACACTGTACCCAGCTGTACAATCATGTCCTATGTACTGTATATACTGTATACACTGATACCACACTGTACCCGGATGTAGAATCATGTCCTATGTACTATATATACTGTATACACTGATACCACACTGTACCCAGCTATACAATCATGTCCTATGTACTGTATATACTGTATACACTGATACCACACTGTACCCGGCTGTACAATCATGTCCTATGTACTGTATATACTGTATACACTGATACCACACTGTACCCGGCTGTATAATCATGTCCTATGTACTGTATATACTGTATACACTGATACCACACTGTACCCGGATGTAGAATCATGTCCTATGTACTATATATACTGTATACACTGATACCACACTGTACCCAGCTGTACAATCATGTCCTATGTACTGTATATACTGTATACACTGATACCACACTGTACCCAGCTGTACAATCATGTCCTATGTACTGTATATACTGTATACACTGATACCACACTGTACCTGGCTGTACAATCATGTCCTATGTACTGTATATCCTGTATACACTGATACCACACTGTACCTGGCTGTACAATCATGTCCTATGTACTGTATATACTGTATACACTGATACCACACTGTACCCGGCTGTACAATCATGTCCTATGTACTGTATATACTGTATACACTGATACCACACTGTACCTGGCTGTACAATCATGTCCTATGTACTATATATACTGTATACACTGATACCACACTGTACCCGGCTGTAGAATCATGTCCTATGTACTGTATATACTGTATACACTGATACCACACTGTACCCGGCTGTAGAATAATGATCTATGTACTGTATATACTGTATACACTGATACCACACTGTACCTGAGGAACGTCATGTCACACTCTGTTGCCACAGCTTTAGCTAGCAGAGTTTTTCCAGTTCCTGGGGGGCCATAAAGCAAGATCCCAGATCTACGGAACTCTAAGGACAGTATTTCAGGGTGCTCCAAGGGAAGCTGCACTGTGTCCAAGAGCTGACGCTTTGCATCCTGTAATCCACCAACATCTTTCCAGCGCACACAAGGCACCTGGTAACAGAAAGGAGACAGGTAAGAGCTAGGACATTGCACACTAAGAGCTCCAAATCTGTGGGGGGGGGGGTGTGATTGGGTCCAACATGGGAGACAGAACATAGTGCAAATCTAATCAATACACTATGCCAAAGGACACATTATCCTCTACTCAATAACATCATTCAAGTCAATATATTATAGCAATTATGTCTTTGTGACATCACAACTTTCAAACTTGCCCAAATCTGAGGACTTTCATGACTGGTACCGTTGGAGATGTTTTAGAGAGTTTACAAAAGATGGGAGAAGCGGCTGCAGAAAAATAGCACCCCTCCCCCCTTCCTGCGCTTCTACTGCAGCCTCAGTATGCTGCTTCTTTTGGCAGTTCCTGTCTTTGGACTACTCTGGACTTGTTACTTTGAATCTATCTTGTAGTTCCTCTAATTCACCAGAGGTGCTGCTATTGTGCCTTGCCTTGTCTCATCTCACTACCAAGGGTTAACCTGCTGCACTACCTAATCATCTGCACCTGTTGTCTCTTTATTTATACCTGCCTCTCCCAGTTGCCTTTGCTGGTCATTGTTGCTATCTCTTCCGAGTATCTTGTGTCTGACTTCTTGATATTGACACCAGCTTGTTCCTCGGTTTTGCTGCTTATCTCCTGACCCAGACCCTGGCTCCGTTCTTGACTACGCTCTAGCTCATTCCCTGGTACCTTCGTGGCTCCTCTGGCTTTGACCCCTTGACTTGTTCGACCCTCCTCTACTCTTTAACCCACAGATCGATCCAGTGCCTCGTACCTCCTGGCAAGGCCTCAAACCCTGCTTATCGTGGTTTATCCTGTACCTCATTATTATTATTATTATCTTTGACTTATAAGGCACCACAAAGGGTCCGCAGCGCCGTACATTGATTCTCTGGTTCTTCAGCGAGAAGGTAACTTCACCTCTGAGTTAGGTCTGCTATACAGCATATCTGTACTGCCTCTACAAGTTGTGTTCCCATCTGTGACTCTGAGTTATTCAGCCATATTACCAGTATGTCCTGCTCTGCTATCCCAGTGGTTACGTGTTCTCAGTACACTTCACCTACTGATCCAGTCTCCTGCTGCAGCTACCTGGACCATGGTGTTTACCTGAAGTAGATTATCTACCCGCCTGTTCCAGTCTCCTGCTTGCTGTTACCCTGACCTCTGTACACCTCCCGCAGATCTTCCTTTCTGCACTCTCCCCTGGGCCTCACTGAGTACCTATCTGGAGGGCCGCGACCTGCAGGGCAGAAGCCGCTAAGCCCAAACTCCCTTGTGGGGTTCACTGGTGAAAACCTTCTTTCCCGTTACACTCCCGTCTCCCTGTAGGTGGTGCTGAACCTAGCAGGTTCTAGGATCTCTCAGATACCCAGTGACTGTGACACCCATATGGGGTTCCATAAAATATGAATTCTCCAGACGTTACTGAGTGACAGATGGATTTACAGGGGAAAGAAAAAGGTAGACGTTACACAAGGTCTTCATATCCCAGACACAGTCTGTTATTCAAAGCTTCACATACCAACTACAAAGCTGCTTATTAGGAAATCTCCCTAACACCTTTCATCATTAGCGTTGCTCCATCAGCAACACATTGTAACTGTTACTCCCATAAGTGGCAAATCGTTCCCATTGATGACACATCATTCCCATTGAAAACCATGTGAGATTTAGGGGATGGCTCTACGTACCCATGAGATGGAATTCAACAGAAAAAATATTTGCTTGATGAAATAAAGATGGCTGAAATTTTTTAGTTATACTGTATGCTCTGTAAGACTTTCTTGTCTCTGTACTTCTGTGCAAGTCTGTGCAGAGTACATCCATTTTCAGACCGTGTGAAACTATCTGCTCAAGATGCTAATGATCTAATAGTATTGGATGTGTCTTTAACCAATTGTGATAATTGTTCTTATCTTTTTCCTTTGAGGTCATATTAGATATATGACCTTAGAATAAACTAAGAAACTTGCTTTTCATCTAACCTGAGATTATAGTTTTGGAGTTTCTTGATAAATTGCCATACCAATTGGTGTTTCTGCCCAGAACTCTCTTCATCTATTGGGACAGTGATCTCCCCCTGGATATGCTTCACATCTCCCTGCTACTGGTGGACCATTTCAAGTGGTACAGATTGATTCCAGCAAAGCTCCATAAGGTAGGAATGTATGTAGCAGTAAATATGTGTTAGATGCAGATTTCTTTTCAGGATGGGCTTACCGTGACCTACTGCAGGGATAACGCCAATGGAGGAAATCCCGCTCCATTGCTGACTTCACCCACTATAAATTCAACCTTTCCTCCTACTATTCAGCCCTCTCTCTTGCCAAACACACCTATTTCACATCCCTCATCTCCTCCTTGCCCAATAAACCCCGACGCCTCTTTGCTACCATTAATTCTCTACTGTATCCTCCCCCACCTCCTCCCCCATCGTCTATCACTGCTCTTGACTTTGCCACCTACTTCAAAGACAAAATTAACTCTATACACAATGATATCTGTTCTCGTCAGACTTGCCTCCCCCACCTGTCCTCTCTATCACTCACTCTGCCACCCTTGACTCCTACCCACCTGTTACTGTGCCTGAGATCCTCTTTCTTCTCTCCTCCTCCTCTTCTACAACTTGTCCTCTCGATCCTGTCCCCTCCAAGTTCCTCCGCTCCCTCTCTTCCAATGCCTGTTGTCACCTTGCTCACCTCTTTAACCTCTCTCTCTCCACTGGTATCTGCCCCTTGGCCTTCAAGCATGCACTCATCTCCCATTCTCAAGATACCCTCCCTTGACCCATCCTCTCTCTCCAATTATCGCCCCATATCTCTGCTTCCCTTTGCTTCTAAAATTCTCGAACGACTTGTCTTTAATTGTCTGACCCACTTTCTCTCTTCCCACTCTATTTTTGACCCTCTGCAGTCTGGCTTCCATCTCCTTCACTCAACTGAAAGTGCCCTCAATAAAGTAACAAATGACTTACTCTCAGCTAAGTCCGTTGGTCACCTCTCCCTTCTCGTGCTCCTCGAGCTCTCTGCTGCTTTTGACACCGTTGAACATTCTCTTCTTCTCATCGCCCTTCACTCCCTAGGTCTTCGTGAAGCAGAGCTTTCCTGGTTTGCCTCCTACCCATATGGCCGCTCTTTTAGTGTGTCTGTTTCTGGCTCTTCCTCCCCCCTCTTCTTCTTTCTTTTGGAGTCCCACAAGCCGCTGTCCTTGGCCCTCTGCTCTTCTCTATCTACACCACCTCTCTTGGTAAACTCATTCAATCATTTAGCCTCCAATACCACCTCTATGCTGATGACACGCAGATCTATCTTTTCTCCTACTGTCCTAAGCCAGGTATCCAGCTGTCTCTCTGCTGTAACTACCTGGATGTCACAGCGCTTCCTGAAACTCAACATCTCCAAATCCAAGCTCATCATCTTTCCTCCTGCAAATGTTGCTATCCCTCCCAAAATCTCCTTCTTGGTTGCAACATCACTCTTTCTCCTGTCACCCAAGCCCGCTGCCTTGGAGTCACCCTTGATTTAGCCCTCAGCTTTACTAGTCATATCCAGTCCCTCACCAAATCCTGCCACTTCTGCCTCTGAAACATTACGAAAATCTGTCCCTTACTCTCAGAAAGCAACCAAAATCCTGGTCCAGTCACTCATCATTTCTCGTCTCGACTATTGCAATCTCCTTCTCACTGGTGTTTCTTGCTCTCGCAATTCTGACCTTCACTCCATCCAGAATGCTGCGGTGTGGCTCATCTTCCACCACACCTCTTCCGCTTCTCCTCCGCGTAAATCCCTTCA
Organism: Mixophyes australis; assembly: GCA_036250195.1. Taxonomy (NCBI): domain Eukaryota; kingdom Metazoa; phylum Chordata; class Amphibia; order Anura; family Limnodynastidae; genus Mixophyes; species Mixophyes australis. Next base: position 376,725,376 of record JAVHZZ010000003.1, read on the forward strand.
TTAGTTCCCTATCCGTTTCAAAATTCAGTTCAAGCTCCTTACCCTCACTTAAAAAGCCCTTACCAACACTCCTCCCCCTTACATCTCTGACCTTGTCTCGAGGCACATACCTATCAGGCCACTCCGCTCCGCCTCTGACCTCCGCCTCAATTCACCCCTCATTACCTTCTTCCATTGCTCACCTCCGAGACTTCTACTGTGCTGCCCCTAATCTTTGGAACTCCCTACCCCGTCTGACTTGACTCTCCCCCAATCTTCAGTCCTTCAAACGCTCACTCAAGAATCAAATTTTCAAGCTCGCCTATCCTACCACCTCCTAACCATTATATCCATCACCTCTTCTTCCTCGTCTGCCATCTAAATTTTTTCTCCCAGTTGGTCCTTCTGTCTCTCACTACCCCTCCCTTTAGAATGTAAGCTCTCGCGGGTCTCTCTACCTATTGTCCCACATCTGTCTCCTGTCCCTCGTACGTCCCGTCACGTCTTTTGCTGCACTCTGTGTGAGTCCCCACACTTGCACTCATCTGTGCCGCTGACATGTATTACCTCATCTATTTGTTACTTGCTTCTGTATGAGGTATCTGTGGCAGCTTATAAATAAATAACAAGTAGAGTAAATAGTGCGGAAACTAGTATATAGGGATGAGATACCATATGTGACCTTCTCTGACCTCGATCCCCATTTTATGGATTTAATGTTGAATAAAATATGTCATATAATGGTAATCAAACAGCACTTATATACTGAGAAAGCTGAATGATAGAAGATAACCAAGTTGCACAAGTGTAAGAAGCAAACTGGATTGGCCTGAAGCTTTGCCACGAGTGCTGCACTCCATATGGAGCACAACATGCGGCCCTTGAATATTTCCTGTATGAAATCCTCTTTATGCTAGCGCATGACATGGTCACTGGTCAGGATGTGCCTGTCAGGTACATAGTGACTAGGACATCTCAGATTGATGGTTGTTGGTTTAATACAGTCAGAGCTCCCTTGTTTGCCACTCCTGATAAACTCATCGGAGGGTGGATTGAGATGACAATTAACAGAAAAAATGGTTTGCTGGATGCCATAAAGATGTCATTCATGAAAAACAGGGATAAGCTGTGCAGTTTTTTAGACATATCTTAATTGTGAGACAATTTCTTTCATCCAGACACATCTTTGTCAGGAAAGTGTCAGACTTAGTAGAATAAACATAGAAATATAGACAGCTGTGATGTCACCTCAATCACATCCTTTATAAATCAGACACCAACAAGAATGTTAAAAGGAAAACAGAACATTGCAATAAATATTGTGATTGCAGACACAACACTGACTTATTGCACTTTCCACCATGTTCATTCCAAACTCTGACCGCAATCCAGCAAAGTGTCTGCACAAAGGAATTTCCGGACAGCAGAAAGTTATGTTTGCACATGACTGAATGTGCTGAGTATGGCTTGCAGTGCTTCTTACTGTAACATTGCCGGGTGCTGTACAGGTTAAACACATATTTAATGCCCCCCTGACTGCATTATCTGATAGAAATATGAACATATATATATATATATATATATATATATATATGCTCCATGGCCACCGTCTTCCTCTACTCCTGTTAATAAGGTGCCTCTTTCTGCATTATAAACATGAATCATCCCAGCCTGCTACATTGCACTGATCCATATTTAATAAATTAAACTGATGCAGCAATAAACAGACTCTGAGCCCAGTTATACAATGTGGGCAGATTGGCAGTAGCTAGTGGAGAAAATACAGGGTCCAATCAAAGTGCAGTTATCTTGATTAAAAATCTAGAGGACCCAGAGATAACGAAGATCCAAAGCTACATCACAGAGCAAAACTGAAGCTGATCATTAAGTGTTCCCCACTTTTATGTTATGTTCACCTCTATTTTCACTATATAATATCTGGGACTTTCACAAGGAAAACACATTACTCATTGGCAAAGTTCAGCAGCATCTAGAGGTTATAAGTCCTTACAGACAGTAACACAGATAAGAGACCCTGGGAGAAGCTTACCTTGGGAGCACCAATCTCTTGAGAATGAGCCTCCTGTAATTCAGATAGTGCATTCTCCAAATCCAGTGAGATTATAGGAAAGCCAGCAGTCAGGAGACCCTCCTCATCAGCTTCTGTGAGGACACTGCAGCAGAACACAACCCAACAAACATATAAAGAAGCAGATAGCAGCTAATTCCACAGGTGGTAGAAGAATAAAAACACAACTGCAGAGGTGAGAGGCTGAAGAAAGGAAAACAGAATCAGGATGTCTATAATGGGAAGTGGTAGCAGACAAGGAGACATAAGTGGAAGAGAAAACATACCATGAATTTCGGATTCTGGCACAAGCGAGACGCCCGGCTCTTGACAGCAAAGCACAGAGATCCCCCACAACAAAACCCTGATGTATAAAGACAGATACAATATTTACAGGGTGAAATATGTCATCAATTAACATTCACTTTCTCCTGAATCAGTTATAACAATGGTGGAGAGATCTGGACTGATCAGAAACACATTTAAATGTGTAATGTATAAAGCGGTAGACAGACTGACAATAAAACAGATCAGACGGCATGGATCTGTGGTGTAGAAGAGGACACACAAGATATGGACAGTGGTAGAAGTCTCAGGGTGTATTAGTGGTTAAGATGCAGTGTAATAGCAGAGCTGTATAGCTGGAGAGAATAATGGGACCAGTGTCAGGATTAGGACCCGGAGCTCCGACATCTGGAGGCTGCTGCTCTGCTGACTATTCTCTGTCTTTGCTTTGAGTTTTAGCTCAGTGTAACTGTTCTCCTGATGTTCCAGCTCCCCCCTCTGACAACCTGTATAAACCTACCCTGTCCGTCTCCCTTGCCAGATCACTGAGCTGCTGCCAGTAATCTAGTTCAGCTGCATAGCTGCTTTAGCACCATGCCGGTCTTGGAGGTGAATACCTACATATATCAGAGTATACAAACGTGAGTGTACACTCACACATAAATATACGTTTATTTCTCCTTGGGCGCTATATGAACCAATTGCCAGCTGTGGTCAATAAAGGATGTGCAGCCTCTAAAAAACAACTTGGAAAAACAGAAGAAAAGATGACTGCGTTGACAATTGGGATCTACAAAGGAAAATGTTTTAAAATATAATTAAAAATGTATTAACTACTCCTGATGAAGTCTCCAACTTAGAGAGACTAAACACGTTGAGAATCTCGCCATTAACCTTTGAAATTCCAGTGGACTTACCTTTCTCTGTTTTGGAGATCTTGCTTACATCGGATGTTTCTGACATAAGGGACATTATGGACTGATACACTAAGAAATTCCGACTAGGCGGTCAGGTCTACAGATAAGTCTTTTTAACATTTGTATATTGTGAGTGTGAAATTTATGTGTGTTTGCCATTAAAATGTTTCTGTACATAATTTACTACACTATATGGTCTGTATCTCTGTGTTTTGGAGAACAACAGTGTGCACCAAGGGTGATTCAAGCGACTTGATACATTACATAAAGGCATTTATTTTCACATATCTGGACAGTACTTGTGACTGGATCACATATTAATAACTTATGGTATAAATGTATTTAAAGGAAATAGCACAGGGTGTTTATTTATATAATTGCACATGCACTTATTTTTGATATTGTGTATATTTTGGTACGGGAAATCGTTATTTCTGAGATCAGGGTAGAAAATAATTTTTTACTGTTTTTAATCTTTGTAAAGCAAATGCCTATTTCTGATGTATATATCTGATACAATGAGCCTTTGTGGATGGAAGCCTTTTTTGTATTGTGATGTGGGAAAATGGCTTGTTTTGGTTTGTGATTTTCTGTGCGAATGTGTATTCTGAAGAAAGACCCCATATGTTAATTGAGTCTTTTGATGTGTGTGGTTTCACTTGGAGACAGGAAGGTTTCATTTAAAACGTGCTACTAGATTTCCTGCGTCTAAAACAAAGATGCAGGACATCACAGCGTTTCCAGAATTTCACAGATATGTGTAAATATTGTTAGCTTTGCAATTCATGTAAATCTATGCTTCGTGAAAACAGGTTACATCCTGATTCTAAAAATAGCCTGTGTCTAAACTGTATAAAAAGCACTATCCTGTACAATGAAATGTATCATTCTGATGTTCCATCTGACCTGACCACTGATACCTTTAATCAGTGGAACTGTCCTTGTCAGGACACTTGAGCAACAAACATCACTCTCTGCTTCAAGACCCTGCTTGACAACTTCTTCATAATTGCTGTAATCCTGTGACCTGCAGATTAGACCCTAAATCTAAAATCAGTCCTCTGGCTGTTTCTGAGGTTGGACCCAGCTGTCCAGTACCACCGCTCTGCCGCTACCCAGCAGCTCTGGTCAGTGTGATAGGCCGGGGGGATCCATTCACAGCACCCTGATCCATAGTAAGAGGTCCGGAGTTACCAGCACAGGAGTACACTAGCAGTGACCCAGACTAGCAGTTACCCAGAAGGAACGTGGTTCTGAGCACCATAAAGGAGCCCAGTGGTGGCAGCATTGTAAGCACCTCCTACTGCGGCAAGAGGGCGCATTTGGGATAACATAAGGGAACAGTGGCAGAGTAAACCCAGCCAGTTCCACGCAACAACAGACAGGGTGGCATAGGCGGTCCATGCTGTCACAGTACTATGCTATCTTTGGTTCTTTTTTCTCATTGGTATCTTGCACTGTGGTATAATAACACGGCCCACATGAAGAAATCGTCCTTTCCATATAGATGTGCCAGAAATTCAGTACACAGAATGATTTACCACCTTCTTGGGTTCAACTTTTTCCCTAGAAATACTACACTAGTGGGCGCCCTTGGTCCTTCTATTTCTGTCTTATAAATTAACTACTATCACAGAATCTTATATAACATTAGATTCCATTAATGCATACCAGTTTAGGTTATAACCAGTTTAGGTTATAACCAGTTTAGGTTATAACCACATAAATGGACAATTTTAAAATCTCCACATTTGATTTGAGCAGAATTACTGTGTAATCAAAGTGGTTTCAGCAGCGCGCAAAGACCTCTTATTATTGCATTGGAAGCAGACAATACTCATTATAGCTCCTCTATTATTTATCAGCATAAACCGTCACTGGATATACTTCAGTATCTTAAGGAGAAAGTTATTCCTCCAAGTTCCCTTCTGTAGGAAGAGGTGCGTCTTAGTGTTCTGCCATTAAAATTCTCTCCAGGTGAATCATAAGAATCGTGTCTGCAGTGAAGTATTACAGGAGGACTTTTAAATTAGATCAACTGCTGTGCATTGAGAATAAACCACAGTGCTTTAAGTTCAGGCTTGAAAAATAGGCTTAATGTAGAGGATAAATAAAGATTGATGCATGTCGGTGCGTGCGTCAAAGTAAAAAAACTGAATGTCCAGTTCAATTTTAAACAGACCGTAACCAGCTAGAGGTAATTTAATGCAAACTAAAAACTGTGATAGGGATACTTAAAAATCAAAACAGAATAACCAATAAAATATCAACGCCTTTAAATAAATGTAATCTATCTATGGAGCTGACTTCAAACAGTTCATTTATATAAAATTACTATACATTCGGTATAAATCATAATAACATAGCAATTAGTACAACTGCATGTACGCTGTTTCGGTTGTGTCTGGTTTACTTGTAAATAACTTATTGTATAAATGTATTTAAATTAATAGCGCAGTGCTCCAATTTATATAATTACAAATGTACTGATTTTTGTATTGGTATGTATTTTATACTGAAATGTATTGATTTCTGAGACAGTACATCATTTGATTTTGTAACTTTCCTACAGGAAATCCCAATTAGGTATATGTGCGGAGGAAGTATTTATTTAAAACTGTCTGATGGTAAGCAATCTCATGTTAATTCGACCTTTTCATCTCAGTGACCACCATGTCTTTTTAACCTGAAAACACAGGTGGGGGTAATTAGACTTGCTGTTTAGACTTCCTATCTTTGTAAGACCCAGGAAATCACATTTTGGTGCCAGGGAAGATCAGGAGGCTGGATTATCCACTGCCAGACTATGTGTCCAAAACTGTATAAAAAGAGCACTGTTTGACCATGTAATGTATTATACCATCTGTACTTCTGGAAAGATCGCTAGTACCATAAACTGGCCTGTATCTGTCCTTATTAGGACACTTCATCTAAAAAAACATCACTGCTTTAATATGCTGCTTTGAAGCCTACTTACCTGCAGCAATTCCTGTGACCTACAGATTAGACCCAATCTAATCTGTTAATCGGCTGTTCTGAGGTTAGGACCCAGCACCTACCACCAACGCTCTGCGTACTACCTGCAGCTCTGACCAGTGTGATAGGCCAGGGGGAACCATCCACAGCAACCCTGATCTAAAGGAAGAGGTCAGGGGTTCCAGCCCAGGTGCCCAGCAAGGGGTACACTAACAGCGAAAGTTACCCAGGAAGCAGTTCTAAGTGCAGACGAAAGAGCCTAGTGGTGGCAGCAGCAAGCCCCTCCTATTGCGTTTAGAGGGGCGCAATTTGGGATAGAGAGAGGAGGCGGTGGCAAGGCAAGCCCAGCTGATCCACAGCAGCACGCACTGGGTAGCATAGGAGGTCCATCCTGTCACATCAGTGTGCAACTGGATTATGATCTTCAGCTGTCACCAAATGAATCAATCTCCAGACCACTAATCCAGATACTGCCATTTTAAAAAGGATCAACTCATCTTCTATAAATGTATAAATATGTGTTTTGCTTTATATACTAAATACCATGTGAATAATTTTCAATCATTAATTCTTATCACTTCACCTGGAGAGATCTCTGATGGGAAAATAACACAGTGGCTAATGAGGCACACCTCTTTCTACAGAAGGGAATTTTCGCTTACTTTATAGGAACTACCCTATCTCTTTAAGATACTGAAGTATATCCAGTGAGGACTTATGCTGATAACTAATAAAGAGGAGCTATAATGAGTATTGTCTGCTTCCGATGCAATAAGATGCTGAAACCACTTTCATTACACAGTAATTCTACTCAAATCAAGTAGAGAGATTTTAAACTTGTCCATTTTTATGTTTACAACCTAAATTTGTATGGATTAATAAAATCTCATTGTGACCGGATGGGCTTACGTTGCCATCCTCTCTTTGGGGTTTATCTGGTTTGCTTTTCTCACAGTCATCTGCCACCAGACACCCGCCGACTATGAATGCCAACTGCACAATATTTTTAGAAGGACAGGGCTGCTTCTTCAACGGCACCTGGAACCTCTTACTTCTGGGTAGCTGGTATTGCTGCTGCAGCGCCTCTTTGCTGTGAGCTGGCTGGTACCTCCAGGACTGCTGGGTAGCGGGCAGAGCGATGACACAGAGACGCTGGGATCAACACAGGACGGCTGGGGAACGGATTAGAGTGTAAGCTCTTATCTGTTGTTCACAGGATACAGCAGGTAATAGGCACCAGGCTTCAAACAGTGATATTTAATGCTCAAGGCTCCTTATAAGGACCGTTACACACTAGTGTAAGATACTAGTGATCATCCAGTAATACAGATGGTCTATGTGAAGACCTGGGGTATTAGAGCCTAAACACACGGGACTTGTGGGTCAAGTCACGCAGGCAGGAGACAGGGAAAAAGCCAACATTATCTTTATTAGTGAGTTGTTTAATACAAGTTCTCTAAATCAGCAAAAGGATAAAAACATTATAATATAAACCAGACTCCCAGGTCCCAATAAACACCAGTTATTAACACAGGTAGACGTCCAAGACCTTTTCCACACTGTCCGTGATTAATGCCCAACGATCCAGACGTGATATGATGGAGTAGGACCAAGGGAGTCTGATGGAGCTACTGTTCAGCAGGGCCAGCAAACCAGCAAGTCCCAGAAAGGTTTGTAGTCCAGTAATCACGGTACTCCCAGGCTTAATCCTTAGTATACTGACAGCAGCCGAGGATCAGTAGCTTTCAGAGGTAAGTGACACACACCTGAGGCTCCCTTGCATGATTTTTTTTTAAAGAGGTTCCAATTCCCACAACCAAAGTCCATCCTGCACAGGGTGGTCTTCAGAAAAGGTCTCCCCTGTGTTCAATGAGGGGCTGGACACAAGAGCACTCATGTCTCAGGGCCAATTGAGTTCCCTCCACCCCACTGTTTTCGTGCCACAATGTCTGACTCAGGAGAAGACAATGGGATCTTGATTTAATGAAACCCTTGGTGATGGAGGGTGATAGCCAGTCACTCCCTGTGTCACCGGTTACAGTCATTGGTGATGTCAGATGGACCCCAGCTGCTCCCAGCTTCCTGTCCTTAGTGTCTGTACAGGAAGTGACTGGCCCAGAATAGAACATCACACCTTGCACTGTTTAAGAACAATAGCTGACCACTCAGTCCTATACTCTGAGAGACCGCTGGGAAATAACAGTCCTGGTCATGTCCATTCTGTCTCAGTATATATGTTGAACACAGCACTTTTTATACAGTTTTTGCCACACATGCTGGCAGGGGATAATCCAGCCCCCTGCCTATACCTGGCACCACCAAGTCTGACATATCACATTCAATGTTTAGCATCAGGATGCATTATATTCTCTAAACTTGGATTTAATTGATCATTTGATTTCCCAAATTATTTGCTATTTTATTATTTTGATAATTCCGCTATATTTCTATCACACAGGACACACATTATAAAAAGGTAACTACCACATGCTGTGCATTAAGGCTAAAAAGATGCAGAACCAAGTTACCTCCAATATGGCATACAGTCTCATAAATCTATACATGAACAATATGAAAATAAATACACTCCCGGCGTTGGAGCTTGACCTCCGTATATCTATCTCCAAGAGGTTTTACCACCATCTCCGTCTCAGAATTGAACACTTAGATATCGCTGAGGAGTTTACAGTCTGCTCTTCACTTCACTTACAATCTGTAACTCACTTGAAAGGATAACGAAAAGTGATGCAAATGTCACTGTATAGATTCTGCTCACTGCTTGTGTCTTCCAAGACCTCATATGAGCAAGTAACTCAACTCATGATCCAAATCTTCAGAAGTGGACTCTGTGTTCTTCAACCCTAACCTTCTCCAATCCAGTCACTGAATTTGTCCTAACAAGAATGAAACAGGCCTGAGGGTGATAAGCCCATCGCATGCTTTAAATATCTGTGACTCCAAGGGGTAAATGTACGATTTTGCGAAATCCAGCAATTTTCTCGGGAGAGTTGAAACTCGCTGATGTATGAAGCTGAGATTTCATGTAAAATCTCCAGAGTTGTGTTTCTGTCAAAATCTCTATTTCCAAAAATCGATAGAGATGAAAGTCCCGACTATTTGCCACTCTAGTTATACAAGTCTCAAATGTATGAAGCTTCGATTAAGCAAACTCTCCTGAGTTTGCTTTAAAAATCTCCAGATACAACACGCTGCTTTCTAGCAGAGTGATTAGTAAACACATCACTGTTACATTGTCTGACTATACAGCCGGAGGTCCCGGCAGCTGTCAAAAGTTTAAAAACAGGTAAAAGTAAAAAATAAAAAAAAAAAAAGCAAAAAAATTTTTGGGGGGTCCCCTCCACCTGAGCACTATTAACCCTGGTGCTGTCAGTCTGCTGCTGGTTAAGTGACAATCAGGGGAAAAAAATTTGCGTGGGGTCCCCCCGATTTTCACAAAATTAGGACTAGGCAAACCAGCCAGGGTGAGTGGCACTATAGCAGGGGGACACGCGGCAGGTGTCCCCTTGCCATAATGACAAACCAACCCCAGGCTGTTCAGCTGGGCTGGATTCCCTCGGGAGTGGGGTATCCCGAAAAAAACAAGTGCCCCCCCTCTAGGGACAACCAGCCCAGTGCTGAAAGCACTAGGGCTCTTCCTACCCCTGTGGATGTGTAGTAGGGTAATAACGTGGAAAATAATGGAAAATAAACTCCGCCATTTTGTTTTGTAGAACTACAAGTCCCAGCCAGCCATAAACAGTATGGGCATGCTGATGCTTGTATAACTACAAGCACCAGCATTCCCATGGCAGCCAGGGCATGCTGGCAATTGGAGAACCACAAATACCAACATGCCCTGACACGCAGGGCTGGCTGAGACCTATGGTTCTACAAAAAGAAAAATCACAACACCCTATTTTAAACCACAAAATTTTAATAAAAATAATAAAACCCAAATAAAACAATAATACCACATATATTTATTAAAAATATGAAAACCCCAAAATACTTAACAATCATAATTCTTCTTTCGTCAGCAGTTTTATCCAAAAATGCTTGAAAACCATGTCCCAAATAAATTTGTAATTCCAATGGCCAGCTTGAATAGTCCAAAATAAATTGTAATTCCAAAGTCCCCGCTTGTAAATATCTCATGTTCTTCTTGGCCAAAAAGGCCCCCTTGTTGCAGTAGGTTTCTTTTCTTCAGCCCAGGAGGGGCCCCGTATTTGTAATCCAAATCTGGAACATGCTTGAAAAAAGTAATAAACCCAGTTTACAGACAACGCAACTTCTGCTTGTACAGGGTACGATCAGACCGACGCTCCTGGATAGAATCCAGCCGCGAGGTCTATTTATAGTCTATGGGGAATCCCCATGACAGCGTGGGAATCCCCATAGATTATAAATACACCTCGCAGCTGGACTGCCGCCGAAGAAAACGGACCTTGATACATTTACCCCCCAAGTGTTGCCACAACCAAAGGTTTACCCAGAAGTACATTCTCCTGAAAAGGAGTGAAAGGAGCGGCATATCTGCATAGATGTATAATACTGTGATACTGTGATTGTTATAGATGTGTGGCTATACTCCCAGTGTAGTCATGGTATTGCTACTGCTGTTTTAATAAGCACAAAAGTAAAAACCTATAAAGGTGTCAATGAATATCTATAGCTTTTCCGTGTTATAAGAAAACATATCTGGATAGGCCTTGAGACCAGGACCTTTATTCTCTTCATTCTTCCATACTGAGTGCACAGCTCCTTATTTTATAAAATATATGTCAATCACAATTACAAAACCTTTATTAAACTCTCATCTTGCACTCACAGCAGTCCGGCGAGCGAGTTGTCTGATGTTGACATCTCTGCTGAGCGGAAGTGGGGCGGTCAGTGCAGTCAGGAGGGACAGACGATGCTCTTCTGATGGAGCTTTCAGGGAAACCTCATGTAGAAAGCATGAGTGCAAGTCCAAAGGGATGTCTTGTAGACGGGATGTAGTAGCCACAACCAGGAATGGAAAATCCCTGCGGATAGAGACAGAGAGATCACAGGTAAGAGAGGACCCTGCAGATACAGAGAGATCTCAGGAGAGAGAGGTCCCTGCAGATACAGAGAGATCTCAGGAGAGAGAGGACCCTGCAGATACAGAGAGATCTCAGGAGAGAGAGGTCCCTGCAGATACAGAGAGACCTCAGGAGAGAGAGGTCCCTGCAGATACAGAGAGATCTCAGGAGAGAGAGGTCCCTGCAGATACAGAGAGACCTCAGGAGAGAGAGGTCCCTGCAGATACAGACAGAGAGATCTCAGGAGAGAGATGTCCCTGCAGATACAGAGAGATTCCAGGAGAGAGATGTCCCTGCAGATACAGAGAGATCTCAGGAGAGAGAGGACCCTGCAGATACAGAGAGATCCCAGGAGAGAGAGGTCCTTGCAGATACAGACAGAGAGATCTCAAGAGAGAGAGATCTCAGGAGAGAGGGGTCCCTGCGGATACAGACAGAGAGATCCCAGGAGAGAGAGGTCCTTGCAGATACAGACAGAGCGATCTCAGAAGAGAGAGGTCCCTTCAGATACAGAGAGATCTCAGGAGAGAGATGTCCTTGCAGATACAGACAGAGAGATCTCAGGGGAGAGAGGTCCTTGCAGATACAGACAGAGCGATCTCAGGAGAGAGAGGTCCCTGCAGATACAGAGAGATGGGTCCCTGCAGATACAGACAGAGAGATCTCAGGAGAGAGAGGTCCTTGCAGATACAGACAGAGAGATCTCAGGAGAGAGAGGTCCCTGCAGATCTCTAGAGAGAGAGGGCCTAAATTACAGGTAGAAGTCAATTCAGCTAGAAGGTATAATTTTGCACTTTAGAGTTGGGAGGGGACGACCTAGCTCAACTCTAAATCACAGTATAAAAATAAAGCTACCCAGCATTTGTGTGTTCCATATAAAAATAGAGAGTGTTAGATCTAAAATTCTGACCCAAGTCTGCCTGTGGTGTCAAGTATATCTGGAAGCGCTTCAATCAGCTGGAGAGAATTGACACAGACCAAGTTCTGTATACAAGGAATATTCTCTAGTTTATTGATACAAAGATACAGGTTTTTTATAGGCTACTGAATAAATGAATCCTACGTCATATGCATACAATAGTTTATACCACTAGTTTATGAGAAGCGCTACTGATTAACTTTCTCACGTATTCTTGAGGTGTTTACTTTTCTCCCCCTTCTAAGGACAGATGAGCCTATTATTTCTTATCTCAAGGGGACTTGGAGATATGCTATGTGTAACACCATGGATACAGCTCCTATACTACCAGCTGGATATGAAGCTCACTATTGTTTTCATAACTGGTTACATTCTTCAGGTGTTCCCTATTAGTTCAACTTCAAGGCCATAGGCTCACATATTGCAAAACTGCAAGTTAACAGAAAAATGAATAATCTCTTCTAGCAAATAATATTTCTATACAAGTTACAATAAAATGGCTGAACAAAGGCCTTATGAGGCCTTAACAAAAAATCATATTTAACATTTCCCATCTTTTATTCAATTTTCGACCCTTTCTCCTCCTACCTACCTAATCCTATCTATAGAACCACATTCTTAATAAGCAGGTACTTATACACATGCAGGAGGCCACATGCATAGAGTTGGTCCCCTTAGGAATCTGTCAACTCATCCCCCACTAATAAGCCTGTGATCCTCCCTGTCCTAATTTGATTTATGAGGAGATGCATTTTGGCAAATGTCCATGTCTAGAAAAGATGGTTTCTTAGAAGGTAGTTAATGAGTCTATAGTAGTTCTGCAGGCCTTGCATGTCCTTTGTTCAATCTTTAGTAGTTTCTTGTTGCAAACTCTGCAGTTCTTTGGCTTTGCTAGTCCAAATAATTCATGACACTCATAGTCTGGTCAGGTTTCAGAAGTAATTTCTGTGATCATCAGAGGTTCGGGATTTTCAGTGGTTCCCTTTTTGGAGAGACAACAATCAAGTGTCAGTAACTTCTTAATCAGCCATATATTTAGTTTCATTATCACCTATACGATCAACAGGATTGCAAAACCATTTGCTACTAATGCCAATATTTCCAATATCCAACATGAATCATTACTGACAACTTTACCAATGAGGTTATGCATCTGCACAAAGACATTTTCAGAGTTTACTCTACTATGAGTGCAAATTGTTGAGCACTCCTTCCCATATGTTTCTCACAGTGGCATAGGCAATATGTCACTTAACTGTCTGTTTCATACTGGGTTAGGGAGGCCTTAATCCCTACTTCAGTCACAATTATTCTGGCAAGACATATCAATACAATGAGACAGTCATTTCTATTTATCAGAACAAGACTCCCCTGATTTGAAGACTTTGCAGTGTTATGCGTGAATCCAGGTGTCTCTTTCCTGTACTTTCACTGCCATGGGAGTCGTCAACAGGACTTGATAAGGACCCTTGTATCTGGGTTCAAGACTTCTCCTGATGTGCTTTCTCACGACCACCCAGCCCCCCAGGGTGCAGTTTATGGGTACCTGTATCAAAATTAGGGTTTGCAATGGAGGAGAATATTTGACCATGTATTTCAGTTAGTTGTTTCTATAATAAGGCAACATAATTCAACAAATCACTATATACATGGTGTAGTTGCTATGGAAAATAACAGCCTGTTCTGTTTGCTGTGCCAAACAATATCTCATATGGTGTTAAACCTGTGTCTTTCCTAGCAGTATTTTTTTACTGAGTGCAGGTAAACATGAGATCCATGGCAGACCTGTTTCAGCCATTATTTTCTGCATTTTCAATTTCAGTGTACCATTAAGGCGCTCCATACATCCTGAACTTTGGGATCTGTAGGGGGTGTGATAGTTTCTGGAATCCTTGCCCCGTAAAGTGTATCCCTCTGTCACTTACAATGACCTCTGGTACACCATATCATCAGATTACCTCATTCGCAATTTTCTTGGCTAATGCTTTAGCATTTGCTTTTCTATACAGCCATGTCTCCAGCCAGTGACTAAAGAAGTTGACACAGACAAGCACATTCTCAAAGCCCGAGCATTTGGGAAGTTATAAAGTCTATCTGTATCCTCTTATAGGGATATTATGTCTGGGGTGTGCTTTTCCATAGGACAGACTTACTCGGGTTACTTTGTGCACAGACTAGGCATTCTGCCACTAACGACTGTGCTGCTTGGGCGAACCCTGGTACTATCCATAAGCTGCTAGTGAGTACAACCATAGCATCTTTTCCCAGATGCACTTTCTCGTGTGCTATATTGGCCATAATGGGATAAACTATTTTTGGCAGACACAAACGCTGACCTTTACACCACTCCTTGCACTTCTAGTGCTCCATGTATTGCCCAAGTCTTTTTCTTATTTTCTGTTGCTTGTCTTTCCATAAGTTGGAGTGTGCTCTGGTCAAACAGGGGTCAGGGGGTCACCATGTAAATAGACTCCCCTTGGGGTACTGGGGCTATGGCGGCTTCTCGTGCGGCCTGGTCTATTTCACTTAACTTCGGGGGTAGTATCTCTGTGTGTGTCTTCACCTTCATCACTGTTTGGAGGACAGCTGGAATGCAGTGAACAGTGCCCTGGTATGTTCATCATATTGACTGGTTTGCTTGCTGAACCCATAAGGTCCCTACTTTTCCATACAGGGCCATAATCATGCGCAATTACAAATGCATAACTTGAATCAGTGTAAATATTTACTCTTTGTCCTTTTTCATATATGCATGCAAGTGTCAGGGCCTTTAGTTCAGCTTCTTGTGCTGACATGTGACTCGGTAGAGTCTGTTGAATCACTATTTCTGTGTGTGTGGTTACAGCACACCCTGTATACGGGACAGGATCTATGTGATAGTGTGAACCATCTACAAAAAGAGTGATGTCTGCATCTGGTAATGGTTTATCTTTAATGTGAGATAAAACCAAAGATTCTTGTTTCATTAGTTCTATGCAATCATGTTCAGAAAAATTTTGTTTGCATTTTTTTTTTTCTTTCTTTCTGTTCAAGCTGGAATGGAATTCCCCCAAATCCCTAGGGTAACCCCAATATATACAGGTACTTCTCCCATCTTTTGAAACTTGCTGCAATAAGGCAGCAGGATTCAACATTGTGCACTGCTTAAGTGTAACGTTACTGGGAGTAAGCAGTGCTACTTCATTAGGATAGGCTTCAGTAAGGAGCATGTGGAATCCAAGGAAAAGGTTCTTGGTTTCTGAGTTCCACAAAGTTTACACTCATTAGATGGAGTGTACAGTACAACGGTTAAGACAGATGTGGTAACTTTAATTCTTCTGGAAGAGAAACACTTAGCTTAAATAACCTGTTAATAAGCCACATCATCAGTTCTATTAGTGTATATAATAATGTGTTGGGCCACAATACTCACAAACACATTCCTGCATTGGGTGTAAACCCCTGTAGTCATGGGTTGCTCTTTTCTTTATTTGGTTGGGTTAAACTTTCATATTAGAATTTTCTAATTATGTATAATGATCTATACATTACTATGGGCCTGAGTCTGGTTCTTCCAAACTTGGCTTTCCTTTCTAGTCTAGTACACATCTACAGCGCACAGCAAAGGAAAATAACGTGCAATCTATATTCCTCCTGCTAATATCAATGAACTCCCCTCTCTGGTCTCCCTTGGACCTTTAAAAAACTTAAAATACAGTTTACTCAGATTCCCCTTGTCTGAAGGTCTTAACATATATCTGTGAACATGAGAGGCTCTGGGGCCTCTTGTGCTTCCTTTTTTTTTTTTTTTTTTTCTTCTAATAAAAAAGGAAAGGGAGGAAGAAAATACACAGTGCGCTCGGCAAGTGTTATATGTCACTCATTTCACAATAGGAGGGAATGTCCTTTGTGCTGTATATCTTCATACTTAGTAAATCTGGCCGGTAACAAATGTTTTGCTTGTGCTTGGTTTCTGTCACAACGTACGATACCGTTAAGGTAACTGGGTGTCCTAGCACAATATCTATACTCTTTTCAAGCACTAAAGCAGAGTAGTATGCAAGTGACCTTAGCTTGCGACCATGTATTTGTGTCAGTACTCCTTGTACATGTGCACTGACTTCATAACAAAATAATGTGAAAGGCTTGTCATAATCTGGCAAAGCCAGTGCTGGCGCTGAAGTTATTTCAGCTTAAAATTGGTTAAACATTTGGTTCTGCTCAGAGGAGAGTATAAATGGCTTGCTATGATCCAGAAGTGCTAATGCAGGAGCACATACAATTGCTCTTAAAGTCTTAAATCTTTTTCATTTCTGTAAAAATATAGAATTCCCATCAATGCATTACCATACCCACAACAAAAAGAATTATTTACAGTATATGACAATTATAGCACAGTAAATAAGGGCAGTAAATGTCTTTACAAACACTGATTTACTCAAAACTGTAATGAGGATACAAATAAAAACCTTTTGCTTTCTGCACATACAGAAAAACCACCTAGTTCATGCATTTGCTATGCGAATAGCACATAAACTCTAATATCTCTTTCCAAAACAAGGTAATCATTACTCAGAAGAGTTTACGTTATTTAAATCCTTCATTAGTTTATACTTATGTTTGTTGTGGTGCAAAGATGGTGCATTGGAAGTTAAATCAATGCAATCTGGATTGCCTAATGGGTCTTTGCAGCTGGAGACCTGTGAATAAAAAAACTTTTGCATAGAGATTAACATTTATTTACTAGGAATTACTGTAACTGTAACATGCGTGTATACTGTTATCAGGTAACCAGTGAACAGCTGCTAAAAGCTTAACTGTGACGCTATGCGTTCCATGCCTTGATTTCCTCAAAGGGGCAGTCCCTAATTTCACAAATAGAGAATGTCAAAGTGACGAGACCTGGGCAAGTGTTCAAAGCCACTCCTTTCTTATCATCTCTTAGTACAGCCCTTTTAAATGACACTAATTAAATTTCCGGGTTTAGAAACATTCAATCTGGAATCTTGGTTCCAAGTATTCAACCATTTTAAAAGCAGCACTGTCTCATAAATCAGAGTACTCTCGTTAGACACAATACATTGTGTCTGTAAATCATTCAACATTTTCTCAACAAAATCTCTCTCCCGTGACCAAATATTCACACATATTTCTAGATTCTGTGATTTTCGTGTTCAAAGTAAAAATATATTCACTTAAGTCTCGCTCACAGACAACATTTTATCTCGTAACATTTCTTTAAAGGCATAACAAACCCTCCTGATTTCTGAGAACATTCATCAGCGCCATTTTAACACAGATAAAAACAGCATGTAAGCTCACTCCCACAATTCTCAACTTCATTAAAGAGAAAGCTATATTTCTGAACTTCAGAAACAAAATAATTTTGTTCAAATACAGAAACGGCTTGTTGGATCCCAGCCAGCTTTGTTCTGACACTAGTACTTATAGTGATAATGTACATTATTTACAATCTTGTCCGTGCAATCGGACCAAACATTTTAAAACTTCTTTTGTATCTTTTTTTTTTTTTTAAAAGCTTATCATTAAGCAATGAATGTACAACTTTTTTCAACCTTGAAACATGTCTCTTGTAAAAAACGGACAAGACAGACAAACATTTTGATTTAAAGTAAATCAAACATCTCCCTTATAGAGCACTAAGACAGAGAACAAACAATGTGAATTATCACGGATCTCTCTCACACGCAGTAAGACGGAGACAAAACTCACATACAGAGAAAGAAAACTTAACTGACATCTTCCAGCCTACTGCTGTGGAACTACAAGTCCCAGCATTACACTAAATACAAGTTAGCTTCAACATGTTATCATCAATCAGCACTCCGGACACATTTTTTCAATTTTACATACATTGTCAAAAAACAAAAAACAGTGTGCTTCTTATCTCAACACACTGAAATCATTTACACAGAATAAGGGAGGGGCACATTTCACTTATTCAGCTGCACAGGATCAAACATACATTTATAATATACAACCTACTTGATTCATTATTCAGCTTCCGATGCATTTAGCATATCCACATATATTTCGACTTTTCAGATCTCTTAACTTTCCTGTGCCACCTCAAACAATCTCTTGGGGTTTGATCTCAATACCCCTTTGTTCTTGTCACATTACCACTTGCAACACCTTTGTTTCTCCATCCACACATATCTTTGGCTATCCCCGCTTTCTTGAAAAATTCCCTGCAGACCTTCTACTCCCCCATTTCCTTAAGTCTTTGTGCATCATATCTATGAGGGAGCTGCTGTCATTTGTTTACTATCTATATTACTCGTATTGACAGTATTCTGTTGAGTCCAAATCGGGACTCTTATCTAGTTTCTGTGGGTTGTCCTTGCACTGGACGTCCCGTTCTGTGGACTCCTTGTACTGGATGTCCGTGCTAAATAGCTTCTTTGACAGTATCTGGGACGAAGGTCTTTTGGAAATCTCTCTTACACAATTTGGGCAGATTACAGAATCTCCCTTCTTTGATATACCTCTGGGGATGGTGTCTAAAATGTTCACTCAATGTTCAAAACAATAACTCTCTAAATCCCTCTATTCCATTACATGCTTCTTTGATCAATGTCTTATGTGACTTTTATGCTTTATACATCATACATAGGTACAAACACATGCACTCAAAATTCAATCATCTTTCAAAAATCTAATCAACAATACAATTACAGTAAACAAATTGGGTTAATACTGTATTATATTAATCAGATGATACTTGAGACTCACAAATTCGCGTGTCAGGTGCCTCAGACAGACATGAGGTGACCCAGACTAGGAAGACCAACGAGTAGAAATCTACTGACCGCGGATGTTGGGGTTCAATGTGCTGGGAAACCTCCGTTGTCTGTCTTGTAGCCTGCTGGACAGCGAATCTCGGTGGGACCTCCAAGTTGTTAGATCTAAAATTCTGACCCAAGTCTGCCTGTGGTGTCAAGTATATCTGGAAGCGCTTCAATCAGCTGGAGAGAATTGACACAGACCAAGTTCTGTATACAAGGAATATTCTCTAGTTTATTGATACAAAGATACAGGTTTTTTATAGGCTACTGAATAAATGAATCCTACGTCATATGCATACAATAGTTTATACCACTAGTTTATGAGAAGCGCTACTGATTAACTTTCTCACGTATTCTTGAGGTGTTTACTTTTCTCCCCCTTCTAAGGACAGATGAGCCTATTATTTCTTATCTCAAGGGGACTTGGAGATATGCTATGTGTAACACCATGGATACAGCTCCTATACTACCAGCTGGATATGAAGCTCACTATTGTTTTCATAACTGGTTACATTCTTCAGGTGTTCCCTATTAGTTCAACTTCAAGGCCATAGGCTCACATATTGCAAAACTGCAAGTTAACAGAAAAATGAATAATCTCTTCTAGCAAATAATATTTCTATACAAGTTACAATAAAATGGCTGAACAAAGGCCTTATGAGGCCTTAACAAAAAATCATATTTAACAAGAGCATGTTCCATGCATTCAATAAATCAAATTTTCACCCTCTGCAGAGCAACATGGTTTATCCAGATGTAAAACTGCAAATTTTAGCTGGATTTGCATCTAACTCTAAATGGGTGTTAAAGTAGAGCGTAGAACAGACACAAACACAGAATTTCGAAACCTTAAGCGTTGCAGCTATAAACAGGGGGAGATTTTGCTGAACATTTTGCTTTCTGTATCACAGAAGTCGGATCTAGTACCTGTTTGTGGAATTCATCTCTAGAAGAAGACTGTTAAGCGTAGAGATGACTCTGGTGTCCTCGCCAGAACCATCTCTCTCCCTCCCCAGTAGATCGACATGACAAAGCAGCAGAACACATGGGCGACAATCCCGGGCACGAGAGAAGAGAGTGCGGAGACGTGTTACACAGCCAGCACTACTCTCCCTGCACAGCCTCGCACACTCAACCTGAAAGAAACAGAAATTTCACACTACCAGCACTCTCTGGATATACAGAAGAGACATCACACTATCAGCACTCTCTGGATATACAGAAGAGACATCACACTACCAGCACTCTCTGGATATACAGAAGAGACATCACACTACCAGCACTCTCTGGATATACAGAAGAGACATCACACTACCAGCACTCTCTGGATATACAGAAGAGACATCACACTACCAGCACTCTCTGGATATACAGAAGAGACATCACACTATCAGCACTCTCTGGATATACAGAAGAGATGGCTCACTCCACTCAGCCTTGGGAACATCTGACATAACTTCAGGGAAGGTATTAGACATACATGTGAGACATTGAACACTCACCTGCAACAGATGCACGTTAAGTCTACTGCACACTGCACGGACCACGGTCACTTTACCACTTCCTTTCGGACCACAGAGAAGAACCCGACCTCCTACCCCAAGAACATCCATCCTACGACGAGAGCACATCTGTCTCATGATCAGGTATTAGAGGACAGCACAGTACAGTACAGCTTCCCACCAGGAGAACATTCATCCTATGACACAACTATCTCATGATCAGGTATTAGAGGACAGCACAGCACAGTACAACTTCCCACCAGGAGAACATTCATCCTACGAGGAGAGAACATCTCATGATCAGGTATTAGAGGACAGCACAGCACAGTACAACTTCCCACCAGGAGAACATTCATCCTACGAGGAAAGAACATCTCATGATCAGGTATTAGAGGACAGCACAGCACAGTACAACTTCCCACCAGGAGAACATTCATCCTACGAGGAAAGAACATCTCATGATCAGGTGTATTAGAGGACAGCTCAGTACATAATTCAGCTTCCCACTAGGAGAACAAACCTCCCGAGAAGCAACTCTTTCATAATCGGATACTAGAGGATGACAGAATACAGAACCTGACATTCCACCCCACCTGGAGATGACTATGGCCAGGTCTAGTGTTCTGTCCGCCATTTGTGTGCTCCAGTGCTAGGAGAGGAAATACCGGGAGCTGGAGGGGTTAAATCACCGGCACTAGACACTTTGTGTGAAAATAGTTATTTAAAAATGTATATAATAAAAATAAATGTACTTTAAATGTGCGCTGGAAGAGTAATACGGACGGCGCAGCATTCAGTGGGTTACACCCGGCAAGTGAAGAATGTATTTTTAAATGTAATGATTAAGCGCATTTAACGCATGGGTGCTGTGGTGCCGTTAAGTAACCTTAACGGCATCACAGAAAGGGATAAGTATCACAAACAGCATATAAAGAGCTGTAGCTGTACTAACACCATCTGCACTTCTGCATAATCACTAGTACCTATAACTAGTGTGTAAAGGTCCTTATAAGGACCCTTGAACAATAAACATCACTGCTGTATCCTGTGACCAACAGATAAGAGCTTACACTCTAATCCCTTTTCTGTTTGTCCTGTGCTGTACCCAGCGTCTCTGTGTCAACGCTCTGCCCACTACCCAACATCCCTGATTCACAGTAAGCGGTCAAGAGGTACCAGTCAGCCCACAGCAAAGAGGAGCTGCAGCAGCTATACCAGCTACCCAGAAGATTCCAGGTGCCGGTAAAGGAGCCCAGTGGTGGCAGCTGAATCCACCTACAACTATTGCACAGTCAGCGAGTGTCTGGGTGCAGGTGACACCAGTAGGAGTGGGCAGTACCAGTCGGTTAATGTCGGTGAGAGAGTAATCCAGATAAATGGTGTAACATCCCTTCTCCTCTTCCCCAACAGACCGGGGGGTAAAGTAAGCCCTACTGGTCCCAGTGACATGTTGGTTTGAAAAGGTTAATCAACAAAAAGCAACCTGGTCTGTCAAAAAAAGACACACTCACTAATATACGCCAAATGTTGCCACCACTAAGACTTAGTTAGGAGCTGACACTCTTAAAAAGCCTTAAGTCACTCCATGACTCATCAAAATGTTATGAAATTACTGTAAACAATTCACTGCATAACTGGAGATTTATAAACACCGAACCTACCTGACATTGGTGCTCTTTAACAGCACAAAGATAGAACGTTATTAAATGTCATTTATCCTAGCAAAAACATAAAGTGCTTATTGAAAAAAAAAATGTGATAGCAAATTGACATACAGAAACATAAATGCAAAATGAACCTAAAAATTAAATAGGAAAAATACAGAGAAATGGAAGAACTACAGTCCCCAATAACTGACAATTTTTTATATTTATATTTCTTTACCCCTCTTCTGTGATCCCACTGAAAGCGGTGTGTTGGTATACTAATCCATTTCATCACCGATTCATGTCTCCCAATAACATATTACAACTCTCTTACATTGATTCCTAGGAGATATACATCAGCCTGCGGTATGTACACATTACTGATGTCTGTCAGTTTACTTGCATACAATACCCCACAATACAGGACAAGGGAGAAGAAAAGGTCATTTTGGTAAATATAACCAATTATCATACTAATCCTGATCAGACTATAATTATGATAACTATCCGATAATTAGGTATTAGAGCATAGTTAAATCTTACATGTTCTGTAGATGAGGCTGGAGTATCCGGCACACGTCATCAACTACATGTGACAGACCTGCTGGTGACAGACTGCTCCAAAACACGTGACTGTCACGGGAAGGAAAGGAGGGAACAAAACTGTGTATGGTGCCCACCTGTTGTAAGACAGCAAAATAAGGTGACCTCTGTCTATATGGTATCCATACATTAATGTGCGTCTAATATAGACATGATCGTCTGTACCTGGTAGAGGGTGGTATGAGTGGTGTCAGCCACGTATCCTGGACTCGCTGGCTCTCCATCTTGTCCTTCTATTCTCCGTACCTTAAAGTAAAGGTCAGGGCACCTAGACAGTGACACTAATAGTTTTAGTCTCTGTAGGAAAACAAGGGGCAGTTTAACAACAACAACATAACACTGTGGTATCAATGTCGCCGGCCCGTCTAGGGAGGGAGAATATCACACCCCCCACCCGTCTAGAGATTACAGGAATAAAACACAGTTTAGGTAAAATAATTCCAAAACGATTTCAGACATCAGTCTGTCAGCAAAAACATAACACAAAGGTATGATATAAATTGATGTAAGAACTAGAAATAAGCAGCGGTTCTATAGTGACTCCAACATTCTGTCTGACGAGGGTAGACGGGAAAGTCCCCATACTGGCTCAT
The DNA here is from genome assembly GCA_036250195.1 of Mixophyes australis. Classification (NCBI taxonomy): domain Eukaryota; kingdom Metazoa; phylum Chordata; class Amphibia; order Anura; family Limnodynastidae; genus Mixophyes; species Mixophyes australis. The sequence goes on from JAVHZZ010000003.1 coordinate 376,748,715, forward strand.
TGCTCACACTGATCTGTACCGCCGGAAAATGAGCAAAACAGGACATATCAGGTATACAAACTAAATGTACACAAGAATACAAAGGGAAAGGATAGCCCTGCACACGGGTATGATCTCTATATCCCCCTGTACGTATTACAGGTGTGATCTCTATATCCCCCTGTACGTATTACAGATGTGATCTATCTCACGCTGTACGTATTATATTACAGGTGTGATCTCTCTCTCGCGCTG